>JAJOZX010011138.1:0-90000 GCA_023014485.1 Bathynomus jamesi
CTTCTTGGAGACACTGAAAAGATTCAACGAAAGTCAGCATGGATTCTAATCCGGAAGATTATACCTATCACAACTTATAAAGTACTACACCAATATCCTAGCTGCACTGAAAGGCAATGAAAACTACGATGTCATATATACGGATTTTGCTAAAGCTTTCGACAAATGTGATCATGGTATAAAAGCACATTAAAATGAAGCATATGGAAATAACAGGCAAAGTGGGAAAATGGACCTACAACTTCCTCAGATAACGTCTACAGGGCGTCAGAATTCAAGGTATATCATCATCAGAATCAGAAATACGCAGCTCAGTACTACAAGGTACAGTACTGGCCCCACTCCTGTTCATTATCATGCTAACAGACATAGACAGTGTTGTAAACAGCAACAGTATAGTAGCATCCTTTGCAGACGATACAAAGATCAGCAGAAACATCAGCGATCCAAAGACGTGAAGGCCTTGCAGAGGGACACGAACAAAATATACACATGGTCAGAAGACAAAATGACATTTAACACCGACAAATTTCAGCTCTTGAGATATGGTAGAAATGAGGAACTTAAACAGATTGTATATTATGCTCCAGATAGACAGGAAATTCAGAGACGCACGAAAGCGAGCGATTTGGGAGTAATAATGACCGATGATGCGAAATTCGAGACACAAAATCAGAGAGCGATAAACAAAGCAAAGACAGTCGCGGGACAGGTACTAAGAACGTTCAAAAGAAGGGACAGGACAGTAATGATTCCCCTGCTGAAAACACTGATCATACCAAAACTTAAATACTGCTCAGTCTTGACGTCCCCATATAAAAAGGAAGAAACTAATAAACTAGAAGAAAACCAGACATTTCACAGCTAAGATTTATGGTTGCAAAGAACTCAACTACTGGGAAAGACTACATAAACTACATCTGCATTCCCTGGAAAGAAGAAGAAAGAGGTTCACTATAATCTACATATGGAAAATGATCGAAAAATTGGTACCAAACCTCAAACCTCAACCCAATTACCATCCAAACATTGGAAAATAGGAAAGGCAGAATTTGTAGTGTTCCCAAATTAAAGGCCCGACAAGGGACCTCTTGAACACTGAAGGAAAATAGTTTGGTTGTCAAGGGGCCAAAACCTTTTAACCAGTTAACAAAGGACCTCAGAAACGTTACAGGGGTCAAAGTTGAAGTCTCCAAAAGAAGACTACATGCCTGGCTCAGGACGGTACCAGATGAGCCGGGTGTACCTGGCTATGTGCGGTGGAGAGCGCAAGAGAGGAACTCGCTCCTCCACAAATCAGGCCTAGAAGCGGGGCCACCAGCTTGACCTTCGTGTGAAGAGAGATCAACACACGGAACTTCGATGAGGTTAATAAGGTATACTGTATATCAGGAGGAGATTGGAGACACCAATCGATCAGGGAAGTACGCCGGGGGGAACATATGGCAGGAGACGGGAAGTGCTTGAACTCCAGTTTCTCATGTCACTGTCCTCTTTAGCTGATCTTTTTCCGTGTCTCATCTACCCTGTTAACAGTCTAGCATGCTCTTAAACACACACTTCTCCCTTTATTCTTCACTACACATACACGCACTTTACACACTACACACTTTTCAAAATTTATTAAAAAATATAAATAAAATGGCATCACGGGCCTCACTGACCTTGAATTTGGCTCTCTCTCCCCTTATATAGAGGAGGGATCATTTTTGCAGGCACTCGTCCTTGTCCCATCCTTACTACATAAAAAAATACTCATTTCTTTATGCATAGACTGATTAATTTTAATAATTTAGCTAATTCCTCCGACTTCTCCAAAGATTTTATATACGTTTATATAAAATTTATTTGTAGGAGAACCCTTCAGGGTGGAGAGGCCGATCTCTGTAATGGGCCAGTAACTAACTGAAGGCTTAAACGACCACGGGACTGAACACAACGATGTAGAACTTGCGCGTTCAGTAGATCCAACATCCCCATTTTGAATCAAGAGGACATGTAAGTTTTTTTTAGTTTGTTAAATGTATGTAATTAATTTCTTTATCAGATTTTAAAACAACAATACAATCAGTGATGCTTTTTTCTACATAATTTTCTTTTTCTGTTCATCAGTACCAACGCTTGCGAGCATCATGAGTATGTATTAGAGAATGGGGTTCTTTTCGATTCCGACCTTCTCGAGGAAGTAGAAGCGAATACTTCCTATGAAAAAACTATATAGGGCTATGGGTTGATTGCCTGATACCCTCATCCGTTGGAATTTCCAGCAGACTTCAGTGGAGGGTTAACGACAAAAGCCCTATGTTTTTCGTTAGAGAGTTAATGTATATTTAGGTCTTCAAATGACCTCTTTGTTTATTTGCCTTCGGTATTTGCGCTGCCTAATGGTAAAGAAAGGAATTGCCTTACCTTATTGTTTCGTTGGGCCTCGCTTCTGTTTCGATGTAGGGCGCGACGATCTTTTTCGAAGAGGGCCGTGGTACGATGGAGCTACACAATGAGTTTGACTCGATGTAACTAATATAGGCAGTATTATTTAAACACCTGAAGGAACAGGCCTATCCTTCTTATAGTTATTAAGTTTATATCAAGAGGATTTCACTCAGAACTTATAGGAAGATAAAGAACATCTTCCTTGCTTAAAGCATTGCTGTAACATAAGCAGCTCCGAGTGAACCGCTATAATATAATCTTTGTATTTTTATTATCTGCCGATTTAGCAAAGGTCGTTTACTCTTCTCTCGATGTAATTTTCATGAGTCAGCAGTGGAAAAGTTTGAACACGAAATCATAAATTTGGTTTCTTGTTGTCATGCAGGCCCGATGCCTACGTATGGATTCTATGTACGTATGTCAATCATTTCATTCCCAATAGCTATGTCGCCAATCCCGAGGCAATTTTGTAGATATTTAATTCAATTAATTAACAATTTATATTTAATTAAGAAATAAAAGTACCACATACGATACCATGTTGTTAGCGTGTATAGTTTTTCCATACTTCCGATGCTCAGTAATTAAATGTATTATTTTTATGTACATATTTCTATTCATTTGTACACGAAACCTCCAATCGTTTCATTCTTCGTAAAAGCAATAAAGGCAGTGTTTATTAAAATACATTTCATTTTCAAAATGTAATAGAATCTACAGACATTATTTAATTGTTTTGTCAACGCCTGTTTTCAAACTGACGTCCGTTCTGGTCCAGGCACTGCTGATAACGCGAAGCAATGGAATCGCAAACATCACGAAACATTTCGTTTGGTATTTGTGTGCATTCTCGTTCAATGGCTGCTCTCAATTCAGCGACTGTTGCAGGTTTTATAGCGTAGACTTTGTCTTTTAAGTATCCCCATAAAAAAGTCTAGTGGTGTGAGGTCTAGTGAACGCGGAGGGTATTCTACGAAACCCCTTCGTCCAATCCACCTGTTTGGCAAGATCTCATCAAGGTAGGATCTAACATCGCGATGGTAGTGTGGGGGTGCCCCATCTTGCTGAAAATAAAACTCCTCATCTTCAAAGTCCTCTCTAATGCTTGGCATGACAGACTGTCGCAGCAAGTTCAAGTAAACGGGACCAGTCACAGTAGCGTCAAAGAAGAGTGGTCCAATTAATCCTCTTGATGATAAGCCGCACCACACTATAACTCCTGGTAAATTAACATGATGTTCCACCATAACATGCGGATTCTCAGGTCCCCAGTAGGTGCAATTGTGGCGGTTAATTGAACCATTTAATTCCGATGCTCAGTAATTAAATGTATTATTTTTATGTACATATTTCTATTCATTTGTACACGAAACCTCCAATCGTTTCATTCTTCGTAAAAGCAATAAAGGCAGTGTTTATTAAAATACATTTCATTTTCAAATGTAATAGAATCTACAGACATTATTTAATTGTTTTGTCAACGCCTGTTTTCAAACTGACGTCCGTTCTGGTCCAGGCACTGCTGATAACGCGAAGCAATGGAATCGCAAACATCACGAAACATTTCGTTTGGTATTTGTGTGCATTCTCGTTCAATGGCTGCTCTCAATTCAGCGACTGTTGCAGGTTTATAGCGTAGACTTTGTCTTTTAAGTATCCCCATAAAAAAAGTCTAGTGGTGTGAGGTCTGGTGAACGCGGAGGGTATTCTACGAAACCCCTTCGTCCAATCCACCTGTTTGGCAAGATCTCATCAAGGTAGGATCTAACATCGCGATGGTAGTGTGGGGGTGCCCCATCTTGCTGAAAATAAAACTCCTCATCTTCAAAGTCCTCTCTAATGCTTGGCATGACAGACTGTCGCAGCAAGTTCAAGTAAACGGGACCAGTCACAGTAGCGTCAAGAAGAGTGGTCCAATTAATCCTCTTGATGATAAGCCGCACCACACTATAACTCCTGGTAAATTAACATGATGTTCCACCATAACATGCGGATTCTCAGGTCCCCAGTAGGTGCAATTGTGGCGGTTAATTGAACCATTTAATTTAAATTTAGCCTCATCACTCCACACAATCTTTGTTGGAAAGTGTGCATCTTCTACACATCGTGCCAAGTACCACTCGCAATACTCCACTCTTCGGTCCGGATCATCTTCATTAATAGCATGGACTAATCTTGGAATGTAACTTTCCATTGACAGCGCTTCAAAATGCGTTGGACAGCAGACGATTCTGAATTTCCTACCTCACGACTCGCTTGCCGCACAGATTTTCTTGGACTTTGGTGATACGTTTCCAGTACTCTTTCTTGCTTTGTGGGGCTTGTCGATGTCCGTGGTCTTCCGGAACGCTTCTTGTGGACATTCTGAACAGTTCCATCGGCTTCAAACTTATCTCTAATTCGAGTGATGGTAAGTCGCGTTGGTGGATCTGTTTGAAACTCCCTCCTAAACTGTCTTTGCACTTCAACTGCGTTTTCACACTTCCAGTAGCATTTTAGAATGAATTTCCTTTGTTCAAAGCTTAGTCTGACTGCCATTATTAATTCTAATGGGTTTAACCTGGAAAGAAAGAAACATCAATTGAGCTATCAGCTGTTAAAGTGTGTATACATTTTTTTGGGACGCCCTGTATATATATATATATATATATATATATATATATATATATTATATATAACCTCCTTATGGTTAGACTGATTGATTTTAATAATTTATTTAATTCCTCCTTTGGTTTTTATAGTTAACTATATACCGGTGTAGTGAATACTCTTATTTTAGTTTCAAGTTAAATGTTAATTTTACCGTCTTGAATTTCGGAATAGTATAAATTCATTTTAAATTAGTTACCCCATTATAATAATAGAAAACCAAAGGTTATATTTTCCACCTTTGGTACTGTCGCAGTTTCGCCTAACGGACTCAATACGGCTAGTGAGATAATCACTGGTTGGCACTTAACTAGCGGCAGTGCTTATGGCTACATCATCCAGGTTAACCTATACCGGATAGATGCGCTACGGTCCCAAGCCGTAGCTTGCCTAGGCCAACGACGACGACGTAAACCAACAATTGGTGACCCCGGAGCTGGATTACCCCTTTTACCCGAACGACTAGGACTAGACTGTAATGTCGTTCGTGCCCATCACCCCCTTCACCCGAGCGACTAGGACCAGACTGTAACGTCGTTCGTGCCCATCACCCCCTTCACCCGAGCGACTAGGACCAGACTGTAACGTCGTTCGTGCCCATCACCCCCTTCACCGAGCGACTAGGACCAGACTGTAATGTCGCTCGTGCCCTCTGCCCCTCACCCCTGCCCGTGCGCTCTGTGCCTGCGCTCGTCTCAACCTCCACTCCTTCGTTGGTAACTTGTCGTCTTGCTTGTACGTCAGCAAGCCTAGGAGAAGATGCCTGACGACGCTGGTGCCATCTCCCACTTGAGCGTAAAGCTCCCCGTCTTCTGGCCGGGTGATCCATTTATTTGGTTCCACCAAGTGGAATCACAATTCAACTTGGGAAGGATCACCGCTAGCAGGACGAAATACGATCATGTTTTGTCCTCTCTACCAGCGAGCATCATCTCTGAAGTCCGTGACGTCATCGTATCTACTTCCACGAGTGAGGACCCGTACAACGATCTGAAGTCTGCCATCCTGTGCCGCACACTGTCTCCGAGCGTGAGAAACTACATCAGTTAATCTCAAAAGAAGAACTTGGAGACCGTAAGCCCACTCAAATGCTGAGGGCTATGCAGTGCGCTCTAGGCGAACGCGCACAAACCTTCGATACGGACATCTTTAGACAGTTGTTCTTGCAGAAACTTCCTCCATCAGCTCAGCGTGTCTTGGCCACTATGGATCCTGCTACTCCAGTTGATAAACTAGCAGAAACTGCCGACAAAGTAGTGGAGATTGACACAGCTCCGGTCAACAACGTGAACACACAATCGGAACTGGAGTTGAAAGTGAAAGAGTTAAGTCAACAACTCAACCACTTTTGTTCTCTGCTACAAAATCAACGGCAAAGAAGCCATTCTCGGTCAAGATTTACGAAGAGGCATCGTCGAGTTCCGGGAAGATCTGCTTCTACCACGCCTAATTTGGAAAGAAGGCTAGGAAGTGCATCTCCCCTTGCAATTTTTCGTCGAAAACCCCAGCAGCGAGTCCTAATGGCGTCTAGTACTCGCACTGCCAACCTGTTATTCATAAAGGACAGGAACTCTGGTGTCAATTTCTTGGTCGATACCGGAGCGTCAGTCAGTGTATTCCCTCAAAAATCTGTCATACGCACTCGGGAATCTCCGCCTCTATACGCTGCTAACGGTTCACGCATACCCACGTACGGTACTCAGTCGCGTGAACTAAACTTGGGCCTTCACCGATCCTTCAAGTGGATTTTCATCTGTGCTCAAGTGCAGCATCCCATAATCGGCGCTGACTTCCTCCAGCATTTCAAACTCCTGGTGGATCTTGACAAGCGACGCTTATGCGACCAGGCCACACTGCTTTCTGTTTCTTGCCAAACAGGTTGCCCTTCCGGACGCCTCGAACTCTGCACTTTCCCCTCGTTCCCCCTAATTCCATGTACCAGTGCCTTTTCCAGCGATATCCAGGAATTCTTCAACCGATGCAGATGGGTGATACCATTAAGCACACCATTACCCATCACATTACAACAAAAGGTCCCCCTGTGTTTGCAAAACCCAGACGTCTTGCCCCGGACAAACTGAAAGCTGCCAAATCGAATTCCAGCTTATGATAGATCTTGGGATAATAAGACCTTAAAAGCAGTTGGTCCTCTCCCCTACACCTGGTCCAGAAGAAGTCAGGAGACTGGAGACCATGTGGGGATTACCGGTTTTTTGAATTCGACAACCATCCCGGACCGATATCCGGTACCAAATGTCCAAGACTTTACTTCTCTTCTCCACGGCAAATCTATCTTCAGTAAAATAGATCTCGTTAAGGCTTTCCACCACATTCCCGTAGAGCCTTCGGATATTCCCAAGACTGCAGTTTGTACACCATTTGGGTTATTCGAATTTTGAAGATGCCGTTCGGGCTACGGAATGCTGCGCAAACCTTTCAGAGGTTTATAGATGAGGTCACCAGAGGCTTAGACTTTGTTTATGCCTACATCGATGATTTGCTTGTGGCCAGCTCAACGGAAGAGGAACATAAGGAACATCTTTCACTCCTCTTTCAACGCTTAGAACAATACGGTGTTACTATTAATGCATCTAAGTGTGTGTTTGCACAGCCAACCTTGGAATTTCTTGGTCCACACGATTTCGCAGCACGGAATTACCCCCTTCAGGACAAGTGTGAAGTGATAAAAAATTACCAATGCCAAATAATCAGCGTGAGTTACGTCGGTTTCTAGGTTTGGTAAATTATTACCACAAGTTCATTAAAAACTGTGCTAGTGTTCTTGCTCCTCTACACGCTATGATCACACACAAACGCAAGGTGACGAAATTTTGTATGGTGTAGCGATAGTTTACAGGCGTTCGACATGCCAAAAATGCTATCAATAGTGCATTGTCTCTGTCATTTCCTATCAGTGATGCCCCCTAACTCTGACGGTCGATGCCTCAGATGTTGCGATCGGTGGAGTGTTGGAACAAACCATTAACGGTCAACAAGCACCCATCGCGTTTTACTCGAAAAAGCTGCAGCCAGCCCAAACGCGTTATAGTGCTTTCGGACGTGAACTTCTTGCTATTTACTTAAACGTGAAGCATTTTCAACATTTCCTTGAAGGCCGAGAGTTTTGTGTTTTTACCGACCACAAACCTTTGATCACTGTCTTCAATAAAAACAGCTGTAACCACTCTCCCAGAGTCATCAGGCAACTCGATTATATCTCGCAATTTACCACAGATATCCGCCACATCAAAGGTGTCTTGAACACTCCAGCGGATGCACTTTCAAGAATAGAGATTACTTCTGTTACCCTCAGCTCTACACTGTGGAATGCTATTGCACAGATCAAGATAAGGATACGGAACTACAAGACCTGCTCAGAGAAGACTCCACTCACTCACTTTCCCTCAAGAAAATGAGTATGCCAGGATTGTCTGTGCCCCTCTATTGCGACGTATCAACAGCTGCTATTCGCCCTTATGTCCCTCCATGTCACAGACAAGCAGTCTTCACGGATCTTCATAAGCCCTCCCATCCTGGTATCCGTGCTTCGCAACACCTGGTTACCTCTCGCTTTGTTGGCCCTCGATGCGGAAGGATGTCAAACATTGGACCAAACGTGCCTTGCCTGCCAGCGTGCCAAAGTCCAAAGGCACACCAGGTCCCCCTTTGACGCATTCCCGCCCCCATCCCAGCGATTTGAGGTAATTCATGTAGACATTGTTGGCCCTCTTCCAGTGATTCAAGGCCAACGTTATCTGCTCACCTGTCCTCGACCGCTTTTCCAGTTGGCCTGAAGCCATCCCACTTCCTGATATCCAAGCGGACACTGTTGCAAGAGCCTTTCTTCATGGATGGGTATCAAGATTTGGATTGCCGACAAAAGTCATCACTGACCAAGGTCGCCAATTTGAGTCTTCGCTTTGGAAGAAGTTTACCAGCTTGTTGGGTACAGTACATGCGCATACCTGTGCGTATCATCCGCAAGCTAACGGCCTCGTCGAACGTTTCCATCGCCAGCTGAAGTCATCCCTTATGTGTCACGAAGACTCCCATTGGATGGATAGCTTCCACTCGTTTTGCTTGGTATTCGCTCTGCATTTAAGAGTGATCTGAAGACTACAGCGGCTGAACTAGTCTACATGGAACAACACTGCGGCTACCAGGTGGCTACTTCACTGCAGGGGATAAGTCATGTGATCCTACGGAATTCGCTCAAACACTTTCCTCTCACATGCAGTCCCTTCAGCCTGTTCCCCCTCGATTGACTAGCCAACAGAACATCTTTGTTTCCCCAGCCTCCAGTCTTGCACCCACGTTTTCGTTCGTGTACCTGTCCCAAAACGGCCTCTCCAATGTCCATATGACGGGCCCTATGAAGTTCTCCGACGTACGCGCAAATCATTTCTCATCCAGCGCCGGTTCCAAGGTCGACAAGGTTTCTATCGATCGTCTTAAGCCTGCGTTTTTGGAATCAACCTTAAGCGAGGTACATGTAGCTACCAAAAAGGTCCGCGGAACTGTGTCGTTCGGAACTCTTTGAACTTCCTCTCTGGTGGGGGAGTGTGTAGTGAATACTCTTATTTTAGTTTCAAGTTAAATGTTAATTTTACCGTCTTGAATTTCGGAATAGTATAAATTCATTTTAAATTAGTTACCCATTATAATAATAGAAAACCAAAGGTTATATTTTCCACCTTTGGTACTGTCGCAGTTTCGCCTAACGGACTCAATACGGCTAGTGAGATAATCACTGGTTGGCACTTAACTAGCGGCAGTGCTTATGGCTACATCATCCAGGTTAACCTATACCGGATAGATGCGCTACGGTCCCAAGCCGTAGCTTGCCTAGGCCAACGACGACGACGTAAACCAACACCGGGATGCCCAGAAAAAAGTAAGCTATTTCTTTTAAGATGTTATTTCAGTTTTATTTTTGAAAAATTTGCAACAAAGATAGAGTATATTAAAAACAAATATTATAAAGACATATAAAAGTGCTACATATAAAAGCAAATTATTTATTTAAATCGTTATAAAAGCAAGCAAATCTTGACAATAGTAAATATAATAGTTGATAAAAGCAATAGCTTACTTTTTTCTGGGCAACCCGGTATATATATATATATATATATATATATATATATATATATATATATATATATGATACACACAGACCTTGCATAGAACAAGGAACTCTTCTGGGAAAATTAAATCCGCTATAGTCCGAATAAGTAATAGTAAATGACAAACACTATATTTTTTCTTTTTCATGATGTTAGCCCAACGTGGGCAACAGCTAAAAATACAATAGTTACCCGTTTTTCTTTGATGTATTCAAGCCGACGTGAATGCAACAAGTCTTTTATTATAATGAGGTTCTGAATATAGTAGGCTAGGTGTAGCTGTAAACCCTAGATCCATTCCCAACGCTGGATCCTATCTGCAAAGCAGATAGCTGGTGAGGAAAGCTATATTTTTGGGGCCTCTTTGCCCACATTGGGCTAATATCATGAAAAAGGAAAAAAGTATAGTGTTTGTCATTTACCATTACTTATTCGGACTATAATGGATTTAATTTTCCAAGAAGAATTCCTTGTTCCATGCACGGTCTGTGTGTATCATAAAAAACCTCAGGGGATCATTCTGAGGTCAATCCCATATATATATATATATATATATGAAAATTATTTCACGAAAGTATCACGTGAAAAATATTTATGATAAATGAAACCACGAAGGAAAGGAAACACAGAATGGTGCTCAAGCGCTTTCGTCTAATGACATCCTCAGGAACACTGAAGTACATAAAGAGTTACAGCTATATATAGGTTACAGAAAAAAAAAAAAAAAAATTATATATATATATATAATATATATATATATATATATATATACTGTATATATATATATATATATATACAATAAACGGAGAAATAAAATTAAAATTAAAGGATTGTGGGAGGAGCATACAAATTTGTAAGGAAAAACTATCGATTTTTAGCACAAGATCAAATGAATTGTTTCCAACCAATGTTATAAAAAAAAAAAAAAATACAAATTTATACTGGAAATCTGCCCGGGTTTTAGCACTGCCCTTCTTGTATATAAAATAATAATAAATAAAAATAAATTGAAAAATAAGTTATTAGAGTAGCATACAAGTTTACCAAAGATTTAGCGTTCTACCCTTCTTATCTAAATCTGTTCTGAAGGAATTCAAAACAACAGGATCGAGTTGAAAAAGACCTTTGCTTACGTTGAAGTTATTTGTAAGTTGGATAATGGCAGACTCAAGAATATTTATATTAACAATGTTGCTAGAGTGAAATAAAACTGAAGCATTATTCCAATCAATACAGTGGGATAACTCTGACAAATGGACAAAAAGGGCACTGGACGACTCTCCTGTTCTAACGGAATATTGATGCTGTTTTATACGTGTGTGCAAATCCTTTCCCGTCTGACCTATGTAAAAGGAATCACATTGTTTACAACTAATTTTATAGATAATGCCTGAATTATTGGTAGGGCTATTTTTTACTATGATATTTTTCACAATATTGTTATATGAAAATACTACATTAATATCCAAAAGTTTAAGTACATTAGCAATGCCTAAAAAGCCCTGGAAAAATGGAAGTACTAAAATATTTTTTGACAAAGTACGAGTGTTATTATTGACATGATAGAAAGTTCGTTTTGCCTTGTTGAGACAAGATTCCATAAACGCAGATGGATAACACATCACTTCCAATGTTTTTTTCTGTAACCTATATATAGGCTGTAACTCTTTATGTACTTCAGTGTTCCTGAGGATGTCATTAGACGAAAGCGCTTGAGCACCATTCTGTGTTTCCTTTCCTTCGTGGTTTTATTCATTATATATATATTATATATTATATATTAATATATATATATATATATATATATAATAGAAGAATAAATTTTTTGGTATTATGCAGGTTTTTAAGAACATAATACAGAAAATCAGATATTCGTTTATTTCCATTTGTCACAAATGGAAAGAGATAATTTATCTGATTATATACAAATTTATCATTTTGGCGTGAGTCGCATTTGCTAAAAATTTCCAAAACGTCCTCATAAGAAAACCCTCTAGACATGGATAACAAAAACAGCACGTAGTATTGTCCATATACATTATTAAAAATGTTTCGATGCTTATAAGCATATGCAATTGTTTTAGGAATTTCGCGATACTTGGTTCATGAAAAGACGATTTCCCAAGCGAGTCATAGTAGTAGCATATTTGCTGCCTTCTGAAATACACATTCACGCAATGAATTCCCAGTCCTGTCCGAGACATTGGTATAAAGTATAAATCTGACGGAGTCTTTTTTCTTGGGTAGATTCATCATTTCATCTTTTGCTTACGTACCTATGAACATTTTTCGCGCAAAGTAATCCTTCTTCAGAGCTCTCTGGATTGTGAGTTCATCCATTAAAAATACGTTAGCACTGATCTAAAGCGATCATTTTCAATCAGGTCTTGGGATTCCAGATAGAGGAGTACACTAATAGGATTAGATGAGGGTTTGCTAAACTCTATTTTCAATGCCAAATGTCTCTGTTTTTAAGGAATTAAGTGTGTACAAATATCCGAACAGTGATCAACCGAAAATGTTGAAGGCGTAGACATTAGTCTGTTTATATAGTCGTCCAGTGATACATCTATTCCAACATCGTTACAGCTATTTATATCAAGGAATAAGGTTTGGAAGACATGAGAACATACTGATATTTCATCGTCACTAGAGTATTGTTTCTAAACCTCTACCGACAAAAGCGCCATTCACCAACAATGATATACTCTTCAAGTTAAAATTTTCAAACTTGAATGGTGAGTTTTTATATTCACCTGAAATAATTTCAAGGATGACCATTGCCACAAGTATTCTCTGCGGTGAGTTTCCAACGCAACATTGTCAAGCTGTTTCGAGGATAAACCAGACAGTAAACAACTTCGGTTTGGTACGTTTTATAGGGTACGTAACCGTCGCTCTCAACAATAATCTTTCAATTTCCATTTGTTTAACTGCGGATAATTTTGTGCGGCATACACTGAGATATGTCTCAATAATATGGGGTACCACGGGTTTAGAGGCCTCTTCATCGTCCTTAACCAAATTTAAACATATTTCTGGGGCCGTGCGACTGATTTAATCTTCATCTCGACTCCGTTCACCAAAAATATGTTTAAACTTGGTTAAGGACGATGAAGAGGCCTTTAAACCCGTGTCGGTCCATAACAATTAAAATTGTTTTTTCAATTTTTTAAATTTCTCTTTTACACCTTTTTCTGTATCTGAGGTATTCAAATAGGTTTCCTTTCCATCTTTTGAATAATTTAGAACATTTTCCAAGTATGCGCGGTAGTAATAATTTGAACCTGTGGAGACATTCACTTGATTTAAATAAATGTCGCATTGACCAATCATTTTATGCAAAAAGTGAGTTTCAGGATAGATTGGATAATTATCCTCACAATCTATCCCATCAAAGTGTGCTAGTCGTACTTTTCTATATATATATATAATTTATATATATATATATATATATTGCTGGTACGTAAAAGAAAGAACCTGCTCTGGGTATAACGAACTCTATAGGGGCGGTCCATGATCCAACTGTGTTGAGAGGATTAATCGTGACGTAAAATCGGAATTTTCTATAGATGTCTGAGTAGGTGGAATGCTAAAAAGGGAGAGTTCAGATTTACAACATTTGTCGCTGTGTGGATGGACTAGCTGCGTCATATTGAGTTACTTGGAGCGAATAACAGCCCCTATCTTACACTGTGGAACCAAAAATACTTATGAGAGATAACTGCGAGATTACCATTATATGAGTTAAAGAAGTCAACTATAGGCTTCGTGCGTTTAGAGCATCTCTCTGATTTTTCAGAAGTTTCTTTTTCGTTTTACGCCTCGAGGTGACGTTTCTTCTTCTTTTTTCACTTTCACTGAACGTTTCATTTTTCTTTACCGTTTTTTAGCCCCTTCATTGCGCATTTTCCTTTTCACAACTTTTTTCGCGTCATCAATAGTCTCATTTTTCGTACAACATACTTTTCTTTTCACAAAACTTCGTTTGGCTCAACGCCAGCCATCACATCTTCAACCATGTTAATACCTCATTATGAAACCTTCCGACCGAGTTATTTGGCACCACTTTTTAGTAATGGGGCAACCGTTCGTAGTGTAGAAGAAAAAATCGACTCTAGTCCATTACCGAGTTGGTATCTCACACCACGGTACACGGCTAAAGACTTTTGCATCATACTTTAACATGTCAAAAGTGTAGTTTAGCTGTTAAGCCCCCGTAACCGAATAAGTAATTTTGACCTACAACCACTTTTATATGTATCACAATACTGTTTAGTAGGTTAGAAGCAACTTTGACATAATGGGGATTATCATACGTTATGCTCAAACATTTTCTTCCATGATCATGTATATGCACAATGAGCAGCAAACGCACCTGACTGTCCCTCACAAGCTGATGTTTCACAATATACTGTAAATGTAGCACGTAGGAGGTCTGTCTAGCAAACCTTCCAATTTTAGGTGGTATAATAAGCTCCCCTTATCATCCTGCAGTTCGTGAAGAGTATCTCTTTGGAAAGCAAAGTTGTATCTGCCATTAGGTAGAATCTTTTTTGTCCCTATTATTTATTTTCGTCTCTCATCTCAACAATGGAGCATGTTCCGATCCTGCAATTCATGTTACGCGTATGATTTCGAAAAGTAGATCATTCATAAGTTTAGATTTATCCAAGCTCTTATTTAGATCCCTTACAGTATCTTTCATGCTGTCATAATGGCCAGCGCCTAGTGTTATTTCGGTGGTATAGTACTGTACACCGCCGTTCCGTGCTGAACGCAGTTTTATTCTTTACTACACCCGCTTTCTGAACTTTATCATGTTTTCTAAGAATCATAGAAACGACTTGTTTGTCATTAATGCTTAAAAGCTTGGCATTCAGTTAAAATTCACACAGTTCCACCTCGTGTGACTCACGTTCAAATTCGATAGACTTATGCAAATCTGTTGTGAAACTAACCAGAATATTGTCGGAGTACGTAACCAGCGAGGCTGAGGAGGGCAGTGTGACGTAAAACTGGTCAAAAGGCATGATATATACTATTAGAATCTCAATAACTAATGTTAAATCCCGCCATGTTTGGAGAGAGACGACATATAAACTCTCAGTAAATTTGTACAGAAATAGGCTGGGATTCTTTTTCCTTTAACATCAAAGACTTTGTAGCTTTAGCAACTGCGTCTGGCGTTTTATTTTTAAGAGATACAAGCCATAAGTATCTGGAGAAGACCGTCAATTATATAAAGAATATACTGTAACTGTAGCTATCATTATACGTCGAGTACCTTTACATATCAGTCAAATCTGCCTGCCATAGAGTGTTCAACGACGGTGCTTTAGTTTTAGCAGTTTTAAACCTTCTTCGTTCTGTTCATGCAAAAAATTCTGAACATCTCTTTTCTTTGCTCTTCCAGTAACGCTGAAGAGTTTCCCAACTCCACCGTAAGAAGCGGGATTAGAAATATCGTAATATTGATTCTATGATACGTCAACAATTTATGTATTTTAGAAGCGTGTAGATAGGGCCGAGTGTTGACGATTCTACTCTTTTTTACAAAAGTCTTAAGCCGTGTGCACCTGTTGGAGGGGTATTCTGGTGTGGGGGGTTGATGTTGCATGTTCCAGAGCTTTTATTCTGTTTTGGTCCCCAATCAATGTTTTTGGAATGTTCATTTGCTGTAACCTTGTTTTATCATAATATGATCCCACCCTGGTGGCGGTGGTCTATCCGACTTTCTTACCAAATCATGATGTAAATAATGTTCGAACCCTGTACCGTTGAGCGTTCAACAATAACTTCATCTGTGTTAGACCATTGTATAATTGGATCACCACTCAATATATTAAAAAGACTTAAACTGTTATTCCTTATTGTATTAGGAAGACATTTTTTAACACGTTCGAGGTGATCGGCATTCCCACCACTGTCTTCGGGTTGTTCGTTTCTAGTCTCAACATGTTCAGTATTGCTACTATGTTTGATAACTACAGGTAACTCCATGGGTTTCTTATAGTCTTCATACACTTGAAGAAATTTATGAAGAGCCTGTTGATATAAAATTCTTTTCTCATCAGAATGTAATTGTTTTTTTAATATATTCCTCAATTCGATCTCCATATTCTTTTAAGTCTGTTTTTACTGGGTTCTAGAGCTGTTTCATACTGTTTTGTATCTTGTAGTGAAGCGTACACCTCATGAAGTACCACTACAACCGTCTTCATTATATAAAAGTAATAATAAAGGGGCTAAAAATGAAAATAGTACAGACAGGAATGATCCACCTTTTTGTAAAAAAAGTTTCGTCTTTGACAGTTTGTCTTTTACCTATTATGTTCTTGTAACGACGTAAACGTTCCTTCTGCGGCGCAATCATTGGGACGTTGCCTTTTATAACATTGAAATAGACGTCGCAAATACATTTTGAAAAGTTAGGGTCAACGTTTTTTACAAACAGTCGCTGAAAAGTACTCGGTAACCTACGAAACGTTTATATAAAGTCGAGATATTTCTCTATATGTTTCGTTATTCTGGTATATACTCTATATTGTTTCAACCTGTTGGGGAATATATTTTTTCGTAGAAGCACCCTAAGATTGTTACGTGGGTGAAAGTCGTAGACCAAATACCCGTATCGCTGACTCGATGCTTCTTTATAAACTTTCAAATATGCCTTACGCTGCCCCGGGAACATTTGACCTGCTAATATACCTATTTGTAACATCCCGACGTTGAGCGAATGAAACAAGATACTGCGTGTTTAAAGAAACATTCCGCATAAACTTGCTCTTAAAAAATAGGTTTTGATTGATGAAGACCACAGTATGTTATGTTGGTGGGAGAACACTGTAAACGTCTGAGCAATCATTTTATTAACTTAGACTAGCATAAGATCATCAATCACATTCACCGTACGGTTATCACTCTTTAATGCACCAACGTGATAAACCCAGTATGGAATAAGACATCTTTGTTATCGTCAAATATAGGCTGGCATGCTGAGTAGCACCAAATAACGCTGTGTACTGGCTGTGAGAACAATTTATCTTTAGCTCTAATAATAACGTTATGCATAAACACAGTTTTACCCACATCTTTTGCATGACACGCTCTTAAGCAATGCTTTTACCAAATATAAAGATTTTTAGAAGGCCTTCCTTATATTCACTAATCTTCTCTTGTTCATCTTTTCCAGAATGAAGAACAGTCCCTCCAACCAGCAAGAACTTGTGGAACTTGGTGAGGAGTCAGAAAGAACCTGAGACGCCTCACCGAAGCCTTAAACTTCATCGGCTTATGGTAGGAGGGATTGTGGCACCGGCCCGGAGCCCTCCGTCTAGGATGTAGAAAGACGCGCTCAAAGAACCAGCCAGGACACTTCCACCTCCGCGGAAGTTCAGCAGCCGTTGGTAGAGGATTCTGAAAAACATTAATGTGTTCTTAAACACGTAGGTAGGGACGTGTTTAGACTTGTCTGGCTGTTCTCGTACCAGAAGTCACGTAGTCAACTAAATTCAAGAGACTTATTTCCTAACTTTATAATATATCTCTTAAACCTAACTTATGTCTTTCATTTATGTTACAAAAATTCGATCATAAATCACATCATTAATCCCGAATTTTGCAATCTCAACACACGCATGTTTTGAAATTTCTAAATTAATCTTAAATCACGCAAAGATGACGCTTCAGGATGTCCAAGTGCTTTATGGCTATTCTAACTAGGGTAGCACAGGGGTTCTTTCTTAATGGTAAAGACGGAAGTCTTTGAGTGTGTATCGAATTTAAGCTGTGTTAAAGAATATAGCCAAAGTGAAGTGAAGGACCCGACGCTCAGTGAAAAGAACCCAGAGACTTTGGCTTACGAAATTCGTTAACGAATGGTGCGACGAATCTTATTACGTCGTTACACCTTAGTGATTACACCCTAGCAACAAAAAACGTGAACCCAGTGATATGGATAATTTAAAATATTTTTACCACTTCACCAACGTTTACCACGAAGAGGTGTGTAGTAAGGTCATAGCTAAAGGCTTGGCTACCTTTTTCGCAGAACTTAGCGACAAGTACCTTTTGTCCCCCGTAGTGAAACGGTATAGACAAGCCAATTTCTCGAATAGAATTCCTCAGTGTTAATGGAATTACTTTCGAATCATTCAACGTGTTAAGTAATTTTGTGTGCATACTTTTTTCCCCGACTGAAACTATACTTTTGCGTTGGTGCATATCCTTACATGTTTTGTCCAGCGGGTGCCGAGTCGCCAAGCCACCAACAGGTGGCGCCTCGATCCTAAGACGTATGACTCATCACCAGATCTGTGTCACGAATTGAAGCAAGCAGTCCACCTCACACCAGCTCGAAGCCTCCTTACAGCAGTACCACCAAGAAACACCTGCAACTACAGTAACAAAGAAAGATGGAACTTCTACTAAGCAGCATCCTTAACGTTCAATGCGCTGAGACTTCTTCAAAATCAATGACATTGCTTAAACGTAGCAGTTAAGCAATTATGTGCTCGATACAATTTATAAATGTAATGTTATTTGAGTGCTGATGAGATGTTGAAAATCTTTATGTTATTTTGAGAAGTGGCCGACTGAGGACTATAAAGTACCAGCTACCGCGAGTGCTAATGCGAATGCGAGTGCAACAAGAATAACGATCAGTGACACCCCTTCATATTGTATTATTTGCATGTTAACTGTGAGTTGCGATACGGATCAACCTTGCGTTCGAACACGATTGATGTGGAAAACTAATCTAAAAGCCTTCAGTACAAATAATGTTAATAACGGACTAGCGCCTACTCGTTACCGTTTCATCGTTGCTAAACTATCTGAAATAGCCACCCTCCTCAACCTGAAACCCTTATTAAATGCGCGAGTTGACGATATGCGTTAGTTTGACACCTTTCTGGGGCATGCATATACAATTTTAATGACGATTCTATGAAGTGTAAAGATGAACAAGGTGAGAATGGAACTTACAGAATATTTAGGAGACACTTCCCCGAGAAGTAACATTCGCTTTGGAACACTAGTCTAGACACCAGAACGTTACAAGCCTTCCCTCGTATTCACTGTTCATCCAACAGAGCTGTGTCTTTATATAAGCTGTAACTGTCGCCACGATTTAGAGGATTTCCTTATACATCGTTATGATTTTTGAGCAGTTTTCAATTGAAAAAAAGGGTGAAGAGACTAAAAGCTCGCTTAGAGTGCGTTGTGTATACATTGACTTTTCATGATAATATTGTAATATCCGACCCTATACTCGAACAGGTTTTTGAATCTATATGTTCGAAGATTAAAAATTATGAAAATGTTACGTCCAATTGTAAAGTAGGAAAAAAAATAATCCTGAATGATCTTAAGCGTCTGTATATCGAGTATAGAAAGCATGCATTAAACGGGGCATTATTTTCAGAAAGACTTGCTTGTATTATACAAAGCAATGAGAATGTAACTATTTCCACCATTATTTGTGAGTTTACTGTACTAATAAAAAAAATAATTTCTTGACATATTATTAAATATTTTATGTACATGTGATGTATTATTATTTCTAAAAAGAATTGTATATATTATACAAAGCATTGAGAATGTAACTATTTTCAACATTATTTGTAAGTTTACTGATAAAAAATTTATTTCATGACTTGTTAATAAATACTGCATACAGATGTGTTCCTATTTACTCTTCATTCATTTTTAAATTATGCCTATGTATACGTTTTAATAAGATGATTGTTAACCAGGCTGAATTGTGAATTGATCTGTTTTATCTCTTGCATAAACGAAATATTGTACTATAAAGATTGAGATCGGGGGTTCCACTTCTGATAGTGTAATATCATTATTATGCCTAAGAGATATGAATGGTGGTCGCTGAAGTTCACAGTATTATAATAATACTAATAATAATAATAATTTTATTCTTTGCTACATATATACATAGAGTAAAATATAAAAAGGTGTACAGAGGTACACAGAGTGTAACATAATAACACATCTACATATAGATATGATAGTGAGACAGTTAATGCATTCCTAAGTATATGTAGCGTTGTAGAATAGACAATATAAAACAATATTATCAGCAACTACAACAATAATAATATTAATATTACAATTTATTATTGTCTTCATACGAATTGATGGTGAACATCAGTTGCTACAGGAAGCATACATACACACACATATACAAGCACATATGACATATATATACACGCATACATACACGTACATGTGTATATATATATATATATATATATATATATATATATATATATATATATATATGTATATATACAATATGACGATACAAAGATATGCAGAAACATCAGCGATGTACATGACGTGGAAGCCTTGCAGAGGGACACGAACAAAATATACAAATGGTCAGAAGACAACATGTCATTTAACACCGAGAAATTTCAGCTCCTGAGATATGGTAGAAAGAAGAACTTAAACAGACTGCATATTATGCTCCAGATAGACAGGAAATTCAGAGAAGCACACAAGCGATCGATCTCGGGATAATAATGACAGATGATGCAAAATTCGAAACACAAAATCAGATAGCAATAAATAAAGCAAAACGAGTCGCGGGACAGGTACTAAGAACGTTCAAAAGAAGGGACAGGACAGTAATGATTCCCCTGCTAAAAACTGATTATACCAAAACTTGAATACTGCTCAGTTTTGACGTCCCCATATAAAAAGGAAGAAACTAATAAACTATGATAGAAGAAACGCAAAGGCATTTCACAGCCAAGATTGATGGCTGCAAAGAACTCAACTACTGGGAAAGACTACGTAAACTAAATCTGTACTCACTGGAAAGAAGAAGAGAGAGGTACACCACAATCTACATATGGAAAATGATCGAAAAACTGGTACCAAACCTAAAACTAAACCCAATTACCATTCAAACAACACTGGAAAATAGGAAAGGCAGAATGTGTAGTGTTCCCAAATTAAAGGCCCGACAAGGGACCTCCTCAACTCTGAAGGAAAATAGCTTGGTTGTCAGGGGGCCAAGACTTCTCAACCAGCTTCCAAAGGACCTCAGAAACGTAACGGGGGTCAAAGTTGAAGTCTTCAAGAGAAGACTGGATTCCTGGCTCAGGACGGTACCAGGTGAGCCGGGCGTGCCTGGCTATGTACGGTGGAGAGCGCAAGAAAGCAACTCGCTCCTCCACCAAGCCAGACCTAGAGGCGGGGCCACCAGCTTGACCTCCGTGTGAAGAGAGACCAACGCACGAAACAACATAAGGTTCATAAGGTAAGGTAAGGTGTGTATATATTTGTCCCTACATACACACATATACATATATATGGACGCACGCACACATATGCAGGTACATGCATGTATATCTATAAATATGCACTCGCATACACACACACACACACACATTCCCATTATACATTCGAAGAAATGGGACGGTAATGCCTTCATATACCTACATAGCAAAGAACTGCTATTAAAAGAAAATTTTATGCTTTATTGGCAGAATGGCGTTGTATGATGAGTCTTGATAGATAATGCAGAGTAGCAAAGTTATGTACACTTACTTTAAGGATATACTGCAGAGGCAAAGAGAGAAAAGTACATAGAGATTATCTATTGTAAGCTATAAACATATGTTTATAATAATATAATTATATAATATAACTAATTACATATTTAATTATATTTCAGCGTTTAATATCCAAACAAATACGAAGGTATAATCTTAGCTGAATACCTCTATGTAATTATGTGTAGTTTGTAGCGTTCCTTTTTTTTTAATACGTTAATTACTACTTACTGATTTACTATTTACTGTTGAGGTAATTGGTCCAGAACCATATTTGTCTTAGTGATATGAGATAAAGTATATTAAAAAAATGAGAGTTAATATGAGCGTAAGAAGTTTTAGTTTCATTTTTTATCACTTTATGTCCGAAAGTGATAAAAAATGATAAGAACCGGTTTTCACATTTTTGCCCAAGTCTTCGATCACTTTGGTCCATTTTCTATGAAACAAACGTTTCCAAATGTTTAAAAACATAGTAATTGCGTTTTGCATCGTTTCGTATCGTTTTTTGTTTGTTTATAAGTGTAAATAATTAATGCTTCAGTCTTAAATGTTATGTGGATGATTGCACATTGATCAGTTAAGATTCTAAGATTTAATACTCCATCATGTCAAAGAAATCAAATGCTTGGTATCATTTCACTCGTAAGAATAAAGAAGAAGCAGAGTGTATGACACGTCACAAAATTTTAAAGTGTTGTGGAGGTTCTACTTCAAGTTTATCATCCCACATGAAAAATATTCATGGCATAAACATCGACCAGATTAATCAGCCATTGAAGAAACAAAGAACAGTGGAAGAGTTTGTGCAAAAAAAGTCCATAGAAGAGGAAATTTCGAAACTTGCGTGTCTAGATGGACTGAGTTTCCAATCAATTGCTAAAAGTGAATTGAGGGGTCGCGCGTCTTAAGATACCTAAGCGCCACCACAGGTGAAAACGTGTTTTTGATGGATATCACTATTTTCATCCTTCCTCTATCCCTATCGCGTGGTTTGGGTTATAATGACCTTACGACACTAGAAGTATGGTTGAAAACCTTATGAAGCGAACTACTTTTTTCACCTCCATCGCCTCTATCTTTAGTTCGGCATAATAAGAAAATCAAAAAATTAAAAAAATATATATAAAATATAAAATATGAAAATCTATTCCAAAAACTCATCAACATCTTCATTAGCATACTTTGAACTCTAATTTAGCCAAAAATGAACGTTCTAGCTCAATTAATAACATATACTATTGCGAGAATATTACTGAACTTTGGAGGCGATTTCTGGCGAATTTTAATTTTGGCGCTTGGGTACCTTAAGACGCGGGACCCCTCAATTCATTCAAGAAAGCCTAAGAAAGATAAAATACGACAAGCCTCATCCAACTTCCCATAATGGTGTCAGAAAAATGGTGCTTAGTTTTTATGAGAAAAAGAAACATGAATTGGGCAACTACTTCAAGAATCAGGTGAGACAAGGAATCCGCTATTCATTAACTATGGATGAGTATAAAGGGTGTCAGGAAATGATTGCCCCCCCCCCTGTACAGAAGAAACTGAAAGGAATAGAAAAAAACAGACAAAACCACGCGAAAGAGCGTTTAATTTTGAATAAAAAACACTTGTTTTAATATCGGGTGTTGCCCCCATTTGCATCTCTGACGGCCATTAATCGACGGGGGTATGATCCCAGAAGTGTCTCAAAGAGATCGGTATCATGACTCATTTCTTCAAGGACTTCGTTGATCTTTGCAGTCATAATTTCTGTTGAATACCGATTCTGAATGGGTTGTTCCAGCATTAAGGACTCCACCCGATCCTTCATGATGGATCCGACATGTTCACAGACATTAAGATCGGGAGAATTGCCAGGCCATTCATTATTTCCGAAAAAATCAATGTTATTGTCCTTAAGCAGTTGTTGAGTCGCAAGTGCTTTCATACAGGGGGCTTTGTCGTGAAGAAAGGTTGCCTGTTCAACATCCAAAACACACTCGGGGTCTTTCAAAAACGGAATTACATGTTGGGCTAAAATTACATTTCGAAAATAAGGCCCATCCCAACTGGTTCCTCTTGGTTTGATAACCCAGATGAGCTTCCGAATAGAGAACATAATGAAAACACCCACACATGCTGGATTTTTTACTATTTCTCGATACTTCTGGTCGTCTGGGACTTCATCAGGAGTTGTTGCCCAAACCCGATCATTCTGAAAATTTGGTTTTCTGGAGACATAAACGAAGAATTCATCGCTGACAACCAAGTGAAGGAAATCGTCTTCCGTCCATTCCTCAAGATAATCACAAAACCATAGCCGATCTTCAATATTAAGATCACTCTTCCGTGGCTTAGCTATTTCATGCCAAGCACTCAAGCCTTGGCGAACTCGAAATTGATGCACAAGTTGCCGATTGACTATCTTACCACGATGGATAAGTATCTCTTTCGCTACCTCAGAGCAGCTCTTCTTTCGGCGCCGTGATGCAGCAAGCACAATGTCTTTCGATTCTTGAGATAATTTCTCCGGTCTTCCTCCTCGAAATTCTGTTTCACAATCTTCAGGATTCTTATTCCAATTCCTTTTGACAAAGTCTTCTGATCTTTTTAATCTCTCAGCCACCCAGTGTCGAGTTATGAAAGTTGCACCAGCTTCCTTTGCTTCACGAAATGTGACAGCTCGAATGCGGTCAAGAACTCGCTTTTTCTCTGAATCGTTCAAAATAGATGATGCCATGGTTTCTGTGGGGAAAAAAATGGTAAGAATTAAAATCACAGGAATAGAATATAATGGTTTTTATTCAGATTTAACGCTCTTTCAAGTGGTCTCGCCGGTTTTTATCTATCTCTTCTAGTTTTTGCTCTACAGGGGGGGGGGCAATCATTTCCTGACACCCCGATTTTAAATTTTCTCGTTTGAATTTAACTAATTATTACGGTACATCTTTGCAAAACCAAAGATATATTAATATTAATGTTCATGATGAAGATCAACATTGGTCTCTTGGTCTCATGAAAATAAATGGTTCTCTCGATAGCACCAAAACTATTGCAATCGTTAGGAAAAGATTAGAAGACTTTGGCTTGGACCTAGATAAGCATATCGTGGGTTGCACCACCGACGGTGCCTCAGTAATGGTCAAATTTGGAAGAGAAATAGTACCTGATCACCAGCAATGCATTGCACATGCTATACTTCTCACGGTTTCGGATATCTTGTATTCAAAACTGCTGAAAATTCAGTTGAAGGGGAAAGTGACCCTACTCCTGAAGATGAAGCCATCGAAGAAGATGAACACTCTGCACATGAGTTAAGCGAAGATGAGTGTGAAATTTTATGCGCTGATACAATTTTTGAGTTCGACATACATGACGTAATTGTTCTTCCAAACTTCGAGAAGATTACTTAAAAGTAATAAATAAGGTGAGAAAAATCTGCAGCATATTTCGAAAGTCTCCTTCGAAAAATGAGAGATTGCAGGATTTTGTCAAAGATGAATTTAATGGAAAGGAAATGAAGCTTATCCTTGACTGTAGAACGAGGTAGAACAGTCTTTTGGCCATGATAGAAAGATTTTTGAAACTCAAAAATTGCATTCCAAAGGCCCTCAGAGTGATACGCTCAACAGAGATGATTTCAGATGAAGAATGGAATGCTCTAAAGAGCCTCTTTGACACGCTTCGTCCACTGAAAATTGTTTTGAAGGGACTCTGTTCCGAAGATGCAAATTTGCTCAAAGCTGAATCTTCCATGAAATTCATTTTGGATAAATTTGAAAGCAAAAACAATCCTTTAGCTTTTGAGTTACGTCAGTGTCTTATTGATCGCTACTTATCGAGAAGACAAAAAGAAGATGTCGCCTTGCTGAGTTTTCTCCACAATCTTGAAAAATGAATCATCAGCACCGTTCCTCTTTCCTTCAAGACAAGCACTTAAGAAGTATGCAGATTATACATTTAAGAGGCTTTTTCCAGAAGCTTGCCAGATTTTAGAAACAGACGACCAAGTCCAATCAATTGCTTCGAAACTCGAAGATTCACAATGCAGCTCAAGTCGTGAAGTAAATGATGACGATCAACTTATGAACGAGTAAATGTGTGAGATGAATTAACTGAAAATGAAGCCCAAGAAAGATTCTTCTGAGACCTTTGACGTAAACAATGAATTCAAATATTTTGAAGCTACTTTGAATAGAAGCGAAAATTTGGATCGAATGTACGAGGCGTTGCTTACAATAAAAGCCACCAGCGTAGAGGCCGAGAGAGTGTTTTCAGCTGCTGGTTTATTCGTCACAAAGATTTGACCAAGGATGTCAGATCAGACACTTAATGCTCTTTGTTTTCTCAAGTGTTATTTCAAAAATCAAGTTCGATAATGAACTTTTTAATTCAAATGTTACACATACTTGATTGAATCAATTAAGACCTTATTTCAGTTTAATATTTTGATCATTTACCTCCCTAAAAAGCATACAGAATCCCATCGGTGAAAACCGGTAAAAACCGGCTTTAAGAATATAGCGACGGTAAAAACCGGCTTTACACTTTTCGGTTATTTTCCATCCCTAGTGTCACCATAGTCGAGCTCATCTTGACACGTTCGTATCGAGATGAGCTCGATGTGTATTCAAAAAATAGTCGCGGTTTCGTAAAGTAGCCAAGAATCTCTCTCTCTCATTTTTAAGTAGGAACGCGGCATTCACAGTTACTTCCTTCCCCATTTTGTAAGTAGTGACGATTCAATCCAAACTTTATCCTAAATATCGTTAACAATTCTGTTTTACTTCCGAATAATTTTGTTTATCCGTTTATCATATTACACATTTATTGCGCAAGTTGCGAACTTATTACATATTTATTATATATTCTTTACGGATTTATTACGCATTCATCTCAGATTTCTTACGCATTCATTACAGTTATTGCAGATTTAAAACGCATTTCTTACGCATTAATCCGAGATTTATTACAGATTTATTACGCATTTCTTACACATTCATTACGCCTTTTTTACACATTTACCCTATTAACCGTGTCCTTCCGTTCTCAGACGAAGCGCGACGGGAGTCCGAGGAAGTAAATGGAAGAAGAGCGAGAAGAAACAGGAGGGGTTTCGAAGAGGAAGAGGAAGAAGATAAGAAGAAGAAAGACGACGACGATGAAGAGTAAGATCGAATGATTAAGACGTAAAAAGGGAGAATTTTTACTTAATTATTTACGATTCAACCTTATTCTTACATTTTCCCATATAGTATATGGCACTCAGCATGTAAAACGCATGTAACAATACAGGGTGTTCCATTTATATGGAACCATAGGGAATAAATAATTTTTTTTTCCAGATTTGTGAGGGTAAAGGTAATAAAGGTCATAATAAGGTAATAAAGGTAAGGTAAGGTAAGGTAAGGTAATAAAGGTAAATAAAGGTACCAATATCATTTCCAATCTTTATTACTCCCTATGGTCCCATTTAAATGAGAGCAATAAAGATTGGAAGGGATATGGGTACCTTTACTACCTTTATTACCTTACCTTACCTTTATTACGTTTACCCTCACAAATCTGGAAGAAAATTTTTATTCCCTATGGTTCCATTTAAATGGAACACCCTGTAGAGTACATTATAGTACAATGCTATAAACAATGCAATATAATGCTACTGATGCAACCCAATATGATACAATCTTTTTTAGATATATTATAGGAAAGTATAATGCAATAATGCATACGAAATGAGAGAATCAGTGCGAAAGACCAAGTCACACACACACATGCATTATTTAAACAGCATTTGCCCAAAATATAAGTAGGATGATGAAATGCTTTATACGACTATATTATTATACTTTTAATAATATATATGGTGGACCGGATGTCAGTTTTTCAACATCTGCGGATGCGGATCTTTAATTTCAATATCCGCGGATGCGGATATTTAGTTAATCTATCAATATAATATAGAATTATGAATATATGACATAATTTTTCAAATTTCGTGATATTACTATTATGGCAGGCAATGTATTAAGAATTAAAATTAATATTAATGTTTTCATTATGATAAAAATAATAACTTTCTCAAGAGTTTCAGCCACAGAAAATTCAATGAAACAAGTGTCATTCAATTTTCTGTGTTACCACGTATTTATATTTTGAGTTTTATATATTTGTTTGTTCATTAATAATTAATACTTTACATGAAATGTGCATGACTGGGCCTTATAAGCTACTTTGTAAGCTAATTTAATTGTAAATTGCATAATTTATTAGAGGTAATATCCGCATAACATCCGCAGTCAGAAGTGCGGATGCGGATGTTAAAAATGATGCGGATATCCGGTCCACCACTAATATATATATATATATATATATATATATATATATTAGAACGTCCACTACGCCTTGCGCAGCAAAAGCCCCCTGAAACACAACCTACAGGGAAGGGCGGGTGTGTTACTAAAACCTTTTCTGGTTCTTCCTCAAATGTGTATGCTAAATCTGGTACAGAATACCCGAGTCGTTTAGGTGTATGTAAACGGGAACATAGAACATCAGACATCATCATCCCCTATATATATATAATATATATATATATATATATATATATATATATATATACTTTTCAACCTTTCAAATGCTCCGTGCAATGATTTCTCATTTCACGAAGGTCAAACTTGTCGCTCCTCCTCTTGAGTTGGCCTGCTGAAGTAAAGAATTGGTTTCTTGTGCTCTCTACTTCAAATAGCCAGGTACGCCCGGCTCATCTGGAATTGCTTTGAGCCAGTCGTCTAGTCTTCTTTTGAAGATATCCACCGCTACACTACTCGTGTTCTTTAGTTCCTTGGGCACCTGGTTGAACAATCTTGGTTATCACACAACAAAATAAATAAATAAATAAAATCAAGCGTTTTTTGCAACAATATATATATATATATATATATATATATATATATATATATATATATATATATATATATATAATCCTTCAGGGTTAAGGATGTTTCCTGTGTCGCCTTAAATTTGGGAACACGACACATTCTTCCTTTTCTATTTACTGTTATTTGAGTGGTTATAGGATTCAAAGTAAGATTAGGGACAAGTTCCTCCATTATTTTCGAAATATAAATAATGGTGTACCTCTCTCTTCTTCTTTCCAGTGAATATAAGTTTAATTCACGTAACCTTTCCCATTAATTTAGGTGTTTGCATCCATTGATCTTGGCTGTGAAGTTTCTCTGAATCGCTTCTAGCTGTCTAATGACTTCTTTTTTATATGGAGATGTTGAGACCGAGCAGTATCCCAACTTGGGTATGATAATTTTTTTCAATAGAGGTATCATTATATTCCTATCCCTTCTTTTAAAGGTTCTCAGTATCTGTCCAGTTATTCTGTTTGCTTTGTTTACTGCTAGCTTATTTTGTGTTTCAAATTTCGCGTCATCAGTCATTACCACACCTACTGTAGATCTTTTGTTTTAGAATTTCTCTGAATTTCCTGCCCATTTAGGGTATAGTATTCCATAGATTTTAGGCCCTCTCTTCTTCCGTACCTTTGTAGTTGAAATTTCTCGGTGTTAAATTTCATATTATTGCGTTCAGACCAATTGTAGATTTTGCTCATGTCTGTTTGTAGAGATCCTATATCTTCTGAGTTTCTTATTTTTCTACTAATTTTTGTCATCGGGAAAGGATGTTACTGTGATGTCACTCGGAACTTCCTTATCTATATCAGTTAGCATGATTATGAATAGCAATGGGGCTAATACTGTTCCTTGTGGTGCTGGGCTAAGGACTTCTGACTTTGATGAAGATATCACTTGAACTGTAACGATTTGCTGCAGCTCACTAGGGAAATTATATACTTATTTTCCTACTTTTCCTGTTATTCCCATATATTTCAGTTTATGTGCCATGATTCGATGGTCATACTCGTCGAACGCCTTGGCAAAGTCTGTGTATATTACATCACAGTTTTCATTATTTTCAAATGCATCAATAATGTTATTACAGCGTTCCACTAGTTGTAATAGGCATGATCTTTCTGACCGGAATTTATGTTGGTTATCATTTAATTTTTTTGGAGTTTCCAAAGAGTCATACATTTTTTCTCTTCCTATTCTTTCCGATATTTTGGTGAGATAAGATGTAAGCGACACTGATCTATAGTTTTTGGCCTCGGAACGATCTCTTCCTTTATACAGGGTGATTCATAAATGTGTTTCATAAATCGCAGGGTGTATTCTTGAGACAAACGTAAAAAAAAAAAAGACCATATAAACATAGGTCGAAAAGCCCGTAGGTTTCGAACTATTGGACGCGACAGAAAAATGAAACTCCTAAAATGGTTTTACATTTTATGCAAATACACAGTGTAATACATTTGCTTCATTAAAGTAAATGTTCGAAATTCTTTCCTACTTCTTGAATGCATGCCTCAGCACGTCGCACCAAAAGTTCCTGAAGTATTGCGAATCATTTCGCAATTGTCTCGAACTCGTTGCCCCATTTCATCAAGTGCTCGGACTTCTGTAACATAAACTAGGTTTTTAAATGACCTCGCAAGTAATAATCAAGAGGATTTAAGTCTGGTGACCAAGGTGGCCACGGAATAGGACCACCGCGCCCTATCCACCTGTCAGGATACACAACATCGAGATATTCCTTCGATAAACGGGCGAAATGAGCTGGTACAGCATCATGCATGAACCACATTAGTCGTCGAGTTCTGTGAGGCACATCTTCAAGTAGCACTGACGAAGTTTGCTTAAGGAAATGCCTATACGAATCTCCAGTCAGTCACTGCGGCAGCAGATATGGACCGATAAGTAAAAATCTTTAGTAGTTTCATTTTTCCATCGAGTGCTATTATAGCTCAAAACCTACGGGTTTCTCGACCTACAGTATGTTTATATAGTCTTCTTTCTTTACTTTTCTCTCAAGAATACACCCTGCGATTTATGAAACACATTTATGAATCACCCTGTATATTAGAACTATGTTTGTTCTCTTCAAGATGCTCGGTATTTCTCCCGTGTCTTGTGATCGTCACCATATCCAATATATATATATATATATATATATATACACATGGATACATTTAACATTTTATCATTCTACTTGTGTTTTAGCCGAGTGCTTTTTAGTTCTGGGGAACGCGGGGGGATAGAAGTGGGAGTGGGGACCTGAATGATTGGAGAAGTCGGAGATTATGAGGATGGGGGAGTGGGATTGGTTTCAAACCCATAAATTTGGTTTTCGTTTTTAGGTTTGAAATCGGAACGTGACTTTATTTCACTTCTTTTATGAATAACTTGACAATTTTGCGTTTTATGCATTTTTCTTTGTGTCCTTTCATATCTGGCATTTTATTTAGACTTATTTTTCAGTTGTTTACTTATATATATATATATATATATATATATATATATTATATACAGGGTGTCCCATAAGTCCAGTCTCATAGGAAAATTTATTTTAAATTAAATTTACGAAAGTAATACATTAGAACTAAAACAAATGTTCAAATTGATCTCTTGTTTTGGAACCATTTTTTTTTTTGGTTGCAGCTACAATAACACGCAAGGCGGAGGCCTTTTCCTCAGGAGTGTGACTCACTTCCATATTAGCCATTGCGTGTTATCCTACCTGCAACAAAAAAAAAGGTCCCCCCCAAAACAAGACATCAATTTGAACATTTGTTTTATTTCTAATGTATTTCTTTTTTAAATTTAATTTAAAATAAATTTTCCTGTGAGACCGGACTCATGGGACACCCTGTATATATATAACCCACACAAGAAGATAAAAATCGATTCCAAGGCCTTCCACGTATTTAAAACACCGCCTTGGAATCACTTTTTATTTTTTGCCCAGTGGATATGTGACGGTACATTTATTAAATTCCTGCGTTTAATTGTGAAATTCATTTTATATATATATATATATAATATTTGCTGCTTTTGTGTCGTGAAAATATTGATCAAATAATTACCAAACGACTATTAAATAAAAAAATCGTTTACCATCAGCGGAATGACGTAGAGAGAGAGAGAGAGAGAGAGAGAGGAGAGAGAGAGAGAGAGAGAGAATCAGACACTTTTATGAATTCATTAAAAACATAAGCACTTAACGCAAAATAATATAGCCAAGAATGCTTCATCGTTTATCCTACATCTGGCATTACAATTACAACAAAATATAAATAAATAAATACAAAATTCCCAAATTTATTTTTGATAAAACAGAAAATATTAACGTTAAATTGAGGTATTTTGCATGATTTTTCCTCCAACGAAGATACACGATTTCATGTTCATTTTTAGCTGAAGACACCTCATTGCAAAATTATAGAAATTTTCTGCAATATATATATATATATATATATTATATATATATATGTGTGTGTGTATATATACACGCGATTTTCTGGCACTGATAAATGACTCGGCACTCTTTTGTCTTCGAAACGCTATTGTTTATTATTTAACGAAACGCGGTAGTGTAGGTATCGCTATAGTGAATTTCCAGCGATAATTTATAGTTCGTAAATTTTTTGTTTTTGTTTTTTTTGTTCTGTTTTACACGCTTATTCAATATTGGTTTCTAACGAATGATTTATGATGGTAATACATGGCTAATATATATATACACATATATATTGGTAATACATGGCTAATATATATATAATATATATATATATATATATATAAATTTCACGAAAGTAACACGTGAAAAATATTTATGATGAATAAAACCACGAAGGAAAGGAAACACAGAGTGGTGCTCAAGCGCTTTCGTCTAATGACATCCTCAGGAACACTGAAGTAAATAAAGAGTTCAAGACTATATATAGATTACAAAAAGATATATATATATTATATATTATATATATATATATAATATATATATATATAGTAAATATAGAAATAATAATTGTGGTAGGAGCATACAATTTTGTGAGGAAACTACCAATTTTAGCACTTTGCCCGAATTCAACACAAGATCAAATGGATTGTTTACAACCAATTTTATAGATAATGCCTGAATGATATATATAGGTCACAAAAAAAAAATTAAAAATAAAAATACATTGAAAAATAAAAATTGTAAGAGGAGCATACAAATTTATAAGGGAAAATTACCAATTACTCTACCCTTCTTGTCTAAATCCGTTCTGAACGAATTCAAAACAACGGGATCGCGTTGAAAAAGACCTTTGCTCATGTTAGTTATTTGTAAGTTGAATAATAGCAGATTCAAGAATACAGTATTTCTATTAACAATGTTGCTAGAGTGAAACAAAACTGAAGCATTATTCCAATCAATACAATCGGATAACTCTGACAAATTGACAAAATGGCTAACACCATAGTTATTATGGACAAAGTGGACTACATCAGAAAGATGAACGAGCTGCTTCAGGACCCCGCCACATACAGAAAACTTAGGAAGAACCCGCAGGATGACGTCATCAAATCATTCAATAGTAGCTTGAAACGCATTCTCAAAGATCATAAGGATGGCCATGGGCAACCCCTTGTCGCCCCTCCTCTCCAATATTTATATGGAGTTTTTCGAAATTACTCACATTCCGAGAATCCTAGGGGTTGGCATCCCAATCCCATGGTTGCGGTACGTCGACGATATTTTGTGTATCTGGCCCATGAATCGTGACCTGGATGACTTCCTCCTTCAGTTAAATGATCAAGTCCCCTCCATTAAGTTTACTTTAGAAGTGGAACAAGACAACTCAATCCCGTTTTTGGATGTGCGTGTACATAGGGAAAGCCCAGGTTTTAAGTTTAGTATCTATCGGGAAAAAAACAATTTGTCCTACATACACTTTTACTCCGGACATGACACCCCCATTAAGAAGGCCATAATTTCTTCAATGTTTCTGCGCGCTCTTAGGATCGCCAGTCCAGAATACATCGATGCCGAATTGGAAAAAATCAACGGTATTGGAAGTGATCTGTGCTACCCACCTGCGTTTATGGAATCTTGTCTAAACAAGGCAAAACTAACCTTCTATCGTGTGCATAATAACACTCGCACTTTGTCAAAGAATATTTTAGTACTTCCATTTTTCCCAGGCTTTTTAGGCATTGCTAATGTACTTAAACTTTTGGATATTAATGTAGTATTTTCATTTAACAATATTGTGAAAAATATCATAGTAAAAAATAGCCCTACCAATAATTCAGGCATTATCTATAAAATTGGTTGTAAACATTGTGATTCCTTTTACATTGGTCAGACGGGAAAGGATTTGCACACGCGTGTAAAACAGCATCAATATTCCGTTAGAATGGGACAGTCGTCCAGTGCCCTTTTTGTCCATTTGTCAAAGTTATCCCATTGTATTGATTGGAATAATGCTTCAGTTTTGTTTCACTCAGCAACATTGTTAATAGAAATATTCTTGAGTCTGCTATTATTCAACTTACAAATAACTTTAACATGAGCAAAGGTCTTTTTCAACTCGATCCCGTTGTTTTGAATTCGTTCAGAATGGATTTAGACAAGAAGGGTAGAGTGTTAAACCTTTGGTAATTTTCCCTTATAAATTTGTATGCTTCTCTTACAATTTTTATTTTTCAATTTATTTTTATTTTTTATTTTTTATTTTTTTTGTGACCTATATATCATTCAGGCATTATCTATAAAATTGGTTGTAAACAATCCATTTGATCTTGTGTTGAATTCGGGCAAAGTGCTAAAATTGGTAGTTTCCTCACAAAATTGTATGCTCCTCCCACAATTTTTATTCCTATATTTAATATATATATATATATATATATATATATATATATATATATATATATATATATATATATATATATATATGTGTATATATATATATATTTTTTTTGTAACCTATAATATAGTCTTGAACTTTTTATTTGCTTCAGTGTTCCTGAGGATGTCATTAGACGAAAGCGCTTGAGCACCACTCTGTGTTTCCCTTCCTTCGTGGTTTTATTCATATATGTATATATATATATATATATATATATATACACACGGGGTGTTCATAAAGTCACGCATCACAAGAAACTACATTTATTTTGTTTTATTTATTTGTTCGAAATTATTCCCACCAATCTCAAAACATGTTTGTAAACGAAAAAGCAGGTTTCTTTGAATGTTCCTCAACATATTTGCCCTGATGGAGACATAAATAAGTAGACATTGCTTATGTTCCTATGATGCGTGACTTTATGGACACCCTCTATATATAATGTTATAATGTTTCAGACCAACAAAGACCCTAGGATCCACTCATGCTGGTCTACCTAACTGTGTTCATAATTGTGTATTGTGTATGTCCTCCGTGGTGGCGGAGGGGACCTACAATTTTACGTGGGTTGCGAACCACATGTGTGTGTGTGTGTGTGTGTATTTCTAAATGTTCAAGTTGGTCGTACATTTGTGTAAATTTTCGTCTGCGACCGTGTTTTTACTTAAGTAGGTGGAACAGGTTGTATATTTTATATTTTAAAATTTTTATTCACTTTCGCTTGTATTAAAGTAGGAAGAGGGGGTTCCGTAAGAAAGTTTAGAGAGAGCCTTTTTTTTTTCCAAATACAATAATTATTTTTTCGAATTTCACGCGCGTGAGGATTTTAATTAAGAAAAAAAAAAGTCAAATAAGTCGTCCTTTAGGCTTCTTCAGACTTTACACACACTCTGATTAATTTTAGGTTAGGTTGACCTGAGTTAGCCTGACCTAAGCTAACGTAACTTAACCTAAAAAATGTAGGTCGTACAAGAAAATCCAACTTATTTACAAAATTCGAACTAATTAGTAAAAAAGTGACTTACTATTGGTGCTACTTGGGGATTTAATATATTATATATATATATATATATATATATATATATATATATATATATATATATATATATATATATACCCTGCCTAGGCAAAATCTTTCAGCTACGTCTCATGTGGTATTTTAACTTCCTGCTGGAAATTCGCTCTCATTCAGCCTGTCCGAAAGAAGGATAACCACTCAATCCTCGAACTATCTATCGTCCAGTTACCTTAATTTCCCGCATTCCTAAAGTTTTTTAATCTATCCTCAATAAGATTCTTAAACACCTCTCTACTCACAATCTTATTTAAATGTCAATATGGGTTCAGCAAAAGATGCTTTACTGGCAATCGTCTTGCATATCTCTCCGACTCTTGATCCTCCTCCTTTCAGGATTTCGGTGAAACCTTTGTTATTGCGCTAGACGTATTAAAAGCTTTGGATAGCGTCTGGCATAAATCCTTACTTTCAAAACTGCTCTACTTCGGTTTCTATCCTTCTATCTGTGCTTTCATCTCTGATTTCCTTTCTGACCGATCTATAGTTGCGGCTGTAGATGACCACTGTTCTTCTAAAACTATTAACATTGGTGTTTCTCAGGGTTCTGTCCTGTCACCCACTCTCTTTTTTTTATTTATTAATGATATTTTAAATCGTGCTTCCTGCCCTATCCACTCTTATGCCAATGATGTCACCATTCATTTCTCCACCCGCTTCACAAAGCGTCCCTCTAAACAGTCACTCTATGCTTCGAGAGACGGCTATGGCGTACCTGACCTCTGATCGGTTTACTATGTCTGGTTGGAGCAAAGAAAACCCGGTTTTCAGTGCTTCGAAAACCCATTTCCTTCATCTGTCTACCCATCACAATCTTCCACACGACTAACCCATTATCTTTAACAATACATAACTCAATCCTTCCTCTTTTCTTAACTTGGTATTTCCTTTTCTCGTGATCTTTCCTGGGAAGATTGCATATACACTTGTACAGTACTTTCTTTCTTCACCCCAACTCAGTTGCTCTCTCTGTACAGGGGCCCCGTCCGCCCCTGTATGGAGTACGCTTCTCATGCACGGGATGGCTTAACCCACACAGCTCCACTTGACCGGAAAGAATCAAAAGCTTTTCGTCTCATCACTTCCCCGCCTCTTCAATCCCTCTCTCTTCGTCGCAGTGTTGCTTCACTCTCTCTTTATTATCGTTATTATAACGGGCACTGCTACGCTGAACTCGTTAACTGCATGCCTCTTCCTTTAAGGAGAGCATACAGCATTCCTTCTCCGATTCCCTGAAACGCGGTCATCGCAGGGGAGACAGCTTCCCAGACCCCTTTTGCTTCACTCCTTACTAAAAAATAGTTTCCTGAAAGCTACAAAGGTTTTATCACATGGAAAAGTTTCTTTTCATTTAATATGGCAAAATACATTCCCGCGGGTTACTTTTATCCGGCCCGCGGCGTTCAGTGGGAAAATTCAAATAAATTGGTAATTTTTTTTAGACAAAATGTTTACGAATAATAGAATCAATAATAACATACGAAAGTAAAAAGAGGCTTTGAATATTTCCGTATTCGTAAATAAAGTTAAATCTTCTTTTACACTTCCTAATTTATTTGATTTTGGACTCAAAATAAAATCTATTTTTGAAGGACTTATTGTATATACTAAAACCAGATTTTCCCTAATGAAGTCAGTGAAAAAGCTTAGGAACAGGATGCAGGATGAAACGCTATCGCCTATTTTACGACTCGTCACAACAGAAATAACTATCGACATTTCCAGTCTTGCTGAAAATATGTCCCTCCTAACTGCTCCCACTGATCCGCATTTCTTTAACCGTTTCGCCGATTTGGGGGTATCGAATTTCCTTTTTGGTTCAAATTGCGAATTGCGATTTTTATTCAAAAAGTTTAGGGTAATATGTTCCTCTGGAAATTCCACGGTGAATTTTTTTTTTTTTTTTAATCGGCCCTTTTCAAACATGCAAAGTTGGATAACACTGATTTAAACCATCAAAAAGTGGTGACACCAAAAGTAGCCGAACGACGTAGTAATTTCAATCACTTTTTGGTGGGGAACTAATACAAAAATAAGGGTGAAAATAACTAACTGTCGTTTCGAGTGTAGTTACCTCTAACTTACTTTCCTTTTCAATGAAACGTAAGATGGAAACAACTATTTCCATCTCCGCCATTCCACGATTTTGAAGGTCTAAATCGAATTTATACGAACGCCTCATAAAAAATAAAAAAAATTCCATTTATATTTTATATGCGCCTGAACAAATCCATTTTTCGGCATTTTTTTTTCTATTTCCTAGAATCTCTTCTCTTCCATGTTTTCTTTATCGTCTGCTGTTGTATATATATATATATATATATATATATATATATATATATAGAGAGAGAGAGAGAGAGCTTCGAATTCCTTGGTAATACCTTTAATTTATACACAGTTATGAGGAATACCGAGTATCTGTGACGTCATTATGATTAAAAAACACCTCTGTGTACCAGTTTAAAAAAAATTAAAAATATAGCAAAAACGTTATTAAATAGTGAAAAGTTAATGCATAGCGACATACCAAAATATTAAAATACAGTATCTTGGCAAGTTAAAAAATAAAAAATAAATTCATATTTATTGAATACTGCCAATATATTAAACCTTTATCAAAGAATTTTTGACTCGGCGTCTTAGTATTTAGTTGGTCCACCCTTAGCCCTGATTACGGCATCGAGTCGACAAGCCTTTTGCATTCTTTTGTAGTTATCAATTGCTGCCAGGTTGTGATCAAACACCTCTTCAGTTTACTAAGTGTCCCTGGTTTACGCTTTGGGACCAGTAGTATAGATCTATTTGGTGAGGTGGTTGGGTAGTTGGAGTAATGGGGGTAATGTGGGAGGGGGAGTGCCAGAGTGCTAAGGGATATGCCGCTTCCCAAAAAGTAGAAATTTGTAACCTAACATATCCTTTATTTGAAAAAAAAATATATATATTTGTGTGTGTGTGTGTGTGTGTGTGTGTGTGTGTGTGTGTGACGTCATACCCACTATAGTATGGGTACCCATACCAATAAAAATGCACTCAATGTAATAGGGAATAGGGGATGCATTTAGTGCTAGGAGTAGGGAATCTCTTACGCACCATTCTTCTCTTGATATATATATATACACACACACACACGGGTGTATATGTATGTGTCTGACATCATACTATGAACTTTAGCGGCCACTATTCAAATCTGTCTTAGGCATAACAGGCATAACAGTGATATTACACCATCGAAAATCGAACCCAGACCTCAATCTTTATATCAATGTGATAGTTAAAATGTTTTAATCATCAATATAGATATATACAGGGTGCGGCATAAGTCGTTTACCGAGAATAATGGAATCACCTTGTGAATAATAATATTTATCATTTACTACAGAAATTATTCAAAATGTCCTCCATCATGTTCAATACATATGTTGGATCTCTGAACCGCTGAACAACAAATAGCGCAGCACAGTTCTTCGTTATTATTCAACGTCTCGAACTCTTGGCGTATCAAAGTCATCGTGTGATCGAAGTCCCGAGGTTTCTGGCCGTAAACTCTATCTTTGATTATACCCTACATTGAATAATCACATCACAGTGATTATTCAATGTGGGGTATTGTACGAGATCTAAATAAGAGCTTAGATAATCTAAACTTATAAATAATCTAGTTTTCGAAATCATACGCGTAGCATGAATTGTAGGATCGGAACATAATCTATTGTTGTGGAATGGGTGAGAAATATTAGGCACATACACACAAAGAAATATTAAGGACAAAATAGTGTTCAAGATTCGACCTAATGGAAGATACAATTTTGCTTTCCAAAGAGATACTCTTCACGAACTACAAGCTAGCTTATTATACTATATAAAATTGGAAATTCTGTTAGACAGACCTACGTACTACATTTCCAGTAATATTGTGGAACATCAGTTTGTGAAGGACAGTCAGGTGCGTTTGCTACGCATTGTGGTGCATATACATGATGATGGGGGAAAAAAGTCGAGTATAACGTATGATAATCCCCATTATGTCAAAGTTGCTTCTAACCCACTAAACAGTATTGTGATACATTTAAGAACGGTTGTAGGTAATGGACTCGGGTCGATCTTTTCTTCTATACTACGAACGGCCGTCCCCTTACTAAAGAGCAGTGCCAAATATCTCTGTCGGAAGGTTCTAGAATCAGGTAGATACAACCTAAAGAAGCTTTGAAAAGACAATTACGTTGTATGAGAAGTGAGATTATTGATGGTGCTAAAAAAAAATTGTGAAAAGGACAAAGAAAAATTAAACTTCCAGTGAAGAAGAAGAAGACGACGTCACACCTCGAGGAGTAAAACGAAAAAGAAAGACTTCTAACAAATCACAGAGATGCTTTAAACGCATGAAGCCTTTGGGTGACTTTTTTAACTAATATAAACGCCAATCTTGCACAGTTACCTCTCATTGGTATTTGTGATTATACAGTGTAAGGTAGGGTCTGGTGCTCGCTCCAAGCACTTCAACATGTCGCAGTAGTCCACCCACACAGCGACGAGTGCTCTAAATCTGGACTCTCCCTTTATTAACATCCCACCTACTCGGACATCTATAGAAGATTCCGATTACGTCACGTTAATCCCCTCAACACAGTTGGATCGTGGACCGCTCCTATAAAGTTCCTTATATCAAGCGCAGGTTTATTCTTTTACGATCCCAGCAATGTACAGTATATTTGTATACAAAAGTACGAATAGTGCACTCTGATGAGACAGATTGTGAGAATGATTATCCACTCTATCCTGTGAGGTTGCATGAATGCAAATTGGGTGGGGTCACTTCCATTTGTAAATAGAAATGTGAATAGTTACGTTTATCAAGAAATCTTAGAATATTTCATGCTAGTCTGCAGAACAGCTGTATGGAGACGAACCATTTATTTTTCAACGTGACCTAGCTCCAGTTCATGCAACATCTGCATGGTTTGATGCTCATGAAACTGAAGTACTACCATGGCCAACTAATTCTCCCGATGTTAATACGATAGAAAATCTTTGGAATATTGCTAATCAGGTCCAAAAGCGTAAACCAGGAACATTTAGTGAACTGGAGATGTGTTTGATGACAACCTGGTAATCAATAACTACAAAACAATGCAAGAGGCTTGTCGACTCGATCCCACGTCGATTGGGGGCCGCAATCACGGCTAAGGGTGGACCAACTAAATACTAAGACGCAGAGTCAAAAAGTCTTTGATATAAAGGTTTAATATATTGGCAGTACTCAATAAACAGCGAATTTATTCTTTTTTTTTGTTACATCTGACAAGATATTCTAATATTTTGGTACATCGCTAAGCATTAACTTTTCACTATTTAATAATTTTTTTGCTATATTTTAATTTTTTTTCTCAAAACTGGCACACAGAGGTGTCTTTTAATCATAATGACGTCACAGACACTCAATATTCCTTGTAAAAACGTATAACTTAAAGGTATTTTTTGAGACCGTATTCTATTTTTTTGGTCCGGAGTTGTATATATCTGCACTCTGTGTATATAAGTTTCTTCGTTCGGCGTCACTGTTTGCATAGGGTTCGTGAGTGCCTTAAAAGATGGATTTTCTCCGTTGTAACTTTCGTTCCATGAATAATTCGGCAATTTGGAAGGTTTTTCTGAAACGAAATTTTACATTAAGGCCATTTGAAGATTCTCACAGCGCTAACGGGGTTGCCAAAGAACTCCCATCAATATCCGACTCACTTTGATTCCATTTCCCGTTTCTACACAACCATATATATATATATATATATATATATATATATATATATATATATATATATGTGTGTGTGTGTGTGTGTGTGTGTAAGGGATGCTGCATGATTTCAATGATTGACTGAATTGCCATCACAAAAACAGAAAACGGACAATGAACAACAAAGGAAAAGAAAAATCTCAAATAAACGTTTACATTTTTCTAAAATAAAATAAAAACATGAAAATTAAATTAAAACAATAACAAATAAAATAAAATAGAAATATAAAGTATAAAACATGCGTCATTTATTTCCCTTCACTGAAACAGAATGAAGAGTTTTATGGCACTGTGTCATCGTACAACTGACATTAAAAACAACCTTAAATTTTATTTCGGTTTTATTCATTCCACTTTTAACATTTAACCTCTCTCTCTCTCTCTATGTATGTATGTATGTATGTATGTATACAGGGTGGCGCAAAAGTCAGGAACCATAGGCACATTTTAATAATTTGTGTTTTCATGTGTTTTGTTCTTTTCAGATTTGTTGCTGAACCGATGGCACAGAAATTGACAATAGATGAACGGGTAGAGATAGTTTTAATGTGTGCAAGGCGTGGTAACACACACCGACCAGTTGCTACTGCTTTTAATGGCAAACACCCTGAGAGGCCGCCAGTTGTTCAGTCATCAGTTAGAACACTGTTCACTCGCTTCAAAGAAACGGGAAGTGTTCATGATCGGCCGCTTAGTGGCCGGCCAAAAAGTTCAACCGATGCAGCAACACCACTAACGGTACTCAATCACCTCGAAAACAGCCCACGTAAGTCCTTAAGTTATCCCAGGAAACGGGTGTCTCCAGAAGATCCATTCAACGAATTCTTACAACAAATCGTTTCCACCTCGACAAAGTCCAACTCGTTCATTCAGGAACTGCACGGTGACGACACACACCGTCGTGTAGAGTTCTGCCAGTGGTTTCTACAACATCGACAGCTTCAACGAAGGATCATGTTCAGCGACGAAGCGATATTTCACCTCAGCGGTCGTGTCAGTAGGCAAAATGCACGCTATTGGGCCAATGAGAACCCCCACTGGATGGAGGAAGGATATGTGCAATTCGATCCACGAATTATGGTGTGGGCTGCGCTCTTGGGGGATCGGTTAATTGGTCGGTAGTTTTTCGACGGCAATGTAACAGGTGAAACATATCTGTATATGCTGCAAACATTTCTAATGCCCATACTGGACGACATTCCATTGGCAGAACGGGCGGAGATGTATGATAGTTTCAGCAGGATGGTACACCACCACATTTCGCAACCATCGTCCGGAGCTCTTTAGACGAAACATTCCCAAGCAAGTGGATCGGACGGCGACACCCGTCGAGTGGCCACCTAGGTCTCCAGACCTCACGCCTTTGACATTTTCTTGTGGGGCCATCTCAAGTCGGTAGGCTATGCTGATCGACCCAGAACCATACGTTCTCTAAAGGATAAAATCACATCTGAGTATGCCAAAATCAGTACCAATGTGTTAAGGAATGTTCAAACATCATGCATTCAATGCGTCAGAAAGTGTCTCCAAGTGGAAGGCCACCAATTCGAACCTTTATTATAATTTAATAAAATGTGCCTATAGTTCCTGACTTTTGCGCCACCCTATATATATATATATATATATATATAATATATATAATGTATCCGGTCAGGGTGTTTATTTTCAGAACAAGGTCACGCTTGGAGTTGTGACTGTGCTACACATGTCTCTGCACGTCGAGACAAGTTGACTAGTAGGGTTGCACTTCATTGTGTAGCGTCAGTTCACTGTGGTGAGCCGATAAAGTTAAACGTGTTTTGTTTTGCGGCGATTTCTTTTTATTTTTTACTGTGAAGTGTTGTGCACCATGAATATGCTCCACAGGGAAAATCAACAAGGAATTTTACAGTGAAGTTTTGAGATGTCCAGGTGACGCAGTTCTGAGGAAACGGCCGCAGAAGTGGGAGTCCGGAGACTGGATATTTCATCACGATAATCGCCATCTCACTGTCGCAACTTGTCCAGCAATTTTTGGTCAAAAATTCTACTCCCCAAGTACAGCAGCCTCCATATTCGCCGGATTGGCTCCATGCGACTTTTTTGTTTCCGAAGCTCAAACAAACCCTGAAAGGACACCGATTCGATGATATTGAGACCATTAAAAGAAATTCGACGGAGCAGCTATTGGCCATTCTGAAAAGTGCTTTCAACAGTGGCAGAATCGTTGGGCAAATTGTGCGGTTTCAGAAAGGGCGTACTTTGAGGGAGATTAAATCCCAAATCCTGTACCATATTTTGTCTATAATCGCATCAGTCCGGATACCTTTTGAACAAACCTCATATATATATATATATATATATATAATATATATATATATATATATATATATATATATATATATAATATATATATGGGATGAATTTCACAATAAAACACGTGAAATGAATGAATGCTGCAAACCCACAAGGAAAAAGAAAAACGATTCCAAGGCCTTTCGTGTATTCAAAGCTACACCTCGTCAGGGAATGAAGATAAAAGGCGAATGCCCATAAATATATACAATGTACAGGAAAAACAAAACAATTAGCACATACTTAACAAGGGTTAATGAGAGGCAAAAGAAATTTTAACATGATATCGTCAATTTTATACGTCCCCGCACTGTTATTGAAATTGTTTTTAAAATGAATTAATGCACATTCTAGAATATTTCTTTCTATTATATCTCTGTTTTTAACAAGCGCTTTAGAACTATCCCACTTGATGCTATGGTTACATCTATACATATGGTTAAATAAAGCACTGGAAGTATTAGCTGTTCTACACGCATATTTATGCTGTTTTACCCTAATATCTAACGTTTTACCGGTTTGGCTTATATATACTGAGTTACATTGTGGGTTTGCAGCATATATATATATATATATATATATATATATATATATATATATATAATGAACAGTTAGTTTGCAGGTGGTGCTCAAACTTGGAAGTGCTGAGGAACGAGTTAGAACGTGAGGAGGCCAGAGTAAGCCTTGAAGAAAGGGTGATGCTCCTGACGGCAAAATTAGAATCCCTTGAGACTCCAGTTGCGACCCCTCCTGCCTCAGTTTCTATTAATAATATAAATAGTATTAATAGCCCTCTCTCTTCTCCTAGTTCCCAACCCTTCGTTCGAGTGCGTAATGGAGCCCCATTGAGAAAACTTAAGGCATGTCTACCAGTAATAACAAACAATAAGTTTTCTGTTTTAGGTTTTGAAAATGATGATGAACCGGAAATACGACTCGTTGGCGATTCCATTGTTCGAGGACAGCTCGAGGAATTCTGTGGGAGAAACCCTCGTCGTAGGCGCCGTTACTGCTACCCTGGTGCAAGGGTGGAGGATATAACTAATAGTGTTGACCAATTTACAGATGGTACCTCCGAGGACACAACGTATGTTATTCATGTCGGTACTAATAACGTTTTAAATTCTAGATCGGAAGAACTGCTGGCTAGGAACAGGGACTTACTAGAGCGATTAAAGGAAAAAACTAATAAGATTGTTTTAACAGGTATACTTCCTCGAATTATCCATCGTAACGATTTCTACAGCAAGGCGATTTATATTAACAATAACCTAAAGTCTCTTTGCTAACAGGAAGGAGTGCATTTTGCGAATTTTTGGAACAGTTTCTACGGCAGGAGGGACTTGTTCCTCGGAGATGGACTTCATCTTAATGACGTAGGAGCTGCGCGTTTAGGAAGACTATTTCATAATACTGTCTCTTCTTTTCAGGCTGCCGTAACTCGAACGGTCCCAGCGTAAATTCCATAAATTTCCACTGCGCTCGCGAAGTTGTCGCAATTACAAACAATTTGAAGGTTCTATCCTTAAATGCCCGTAGCCTACGAAATAAAATAAACGAATTTTTTTTCTTTAATTGCTTGTAAAGACTATGATATAATTGCGATAAATGAATCGTGGCTTAGCACTGAAACCCGTGACTTTGTAGGGGAGTATCAAATTAAAGGTTATAGACTTTTTGTTAAAAACGGAATAGGTAGGCGAGGAGGCGGTGTTATGTTGTATATCAAAGATAATATAGCGAACGTTATATAAGTAAAGCACACAATTCCAGAACCGATAGATTCGACTATAGCAGAACTTAAATTGAACGATTTCAAACTTCTTGTTGCGGTTATATATAGGCCCCCTAATCAAACAGCTGATACGGACGAAGCGTTATATCGTGAACTAAAGCGAATAATCGGTGGTGACTTTAATTGCGCTAACGTAAATTACGATACAATGCAGGGAGACGCGGAAGGTAATCGTTTTGTTAATTTTATCGAGGATAGCTTTCTTATTCAAAAGGTTGGGGAACCTACGAGGTTGGACAGTATTTTAGATTTAGTAATAACTACGGATGATAGGCTAATTACTGATCTTCAAATAATAGAACCGTTGGGCAATAGCGATCACAATATGGTAGAGTTTGTCCTCTCAGTAAGTCACTCGAAACCAGCTAACTCGACTAAAATTCCTAACTTCCAGCACGCAGACTTTAGTAAATTTCGAAATAAATTGTCACACGTCAATTGGGAAAACGTGATGGGGAACTCCAACGCAAAACTAATGTGGGAATCGTTCGAAACAGTATTTAGGACTATAAATGAGGAATGTGTACCGTACAAAATTAAGCGTTCGAAAGTAAACAACAAGCCCTTGTGGTTTACTTCTAGAGTAGGAGACATTATAAAGAGTAGAGATAGGGCTTATTGGCTACATAAGTGCGATAAAGACAATTTGTGGTTACGAAACAACTACATATCTCTAAGGCGTGAAGCGAAAAGTGTAATAAAAAAGTCCAAGCGCGAATTTGAAATCTCCATAGCTCGTGACGGTAAACAAAAAACCAAGCGATTCTTTCAATACGTCAATAATAGAAATCCAGTAAAAAGCGTCTTGGGGCCTTTGAAGAATGTAAACGGAGATCTAGTTTCTGAAAACAAGGAAATGGCTACCTTGCTAAACGAATTTTTTACGTCAGTTTTTACTATAGAAGATGTAACGAATATCCCTACGGTCATAGACATAATACCTTTTGATAATGGTAATATTTTGGATAATATAGTGGTTAGTGAAGGGGAAGTAATGCGCTATATTGATAAAATGAAAACGCGTAAATCACCGGGGCCGGATTCCATATATCCCATACAACTAAAAGAATTAAAAGATAGCATTGTTGTGCCGCTAACAAAGATTTTTAATGCGTCTATTTCTGAGGGGTGCGTACCAGATAATTTCAAGTTAGCAAACGTAACACCTATCTTTAAGAAAGGCGATAAAGGTGCGGCGGGAAATTATAGGCCAATCAGTTTAACGTCTGTTGTAGGTAAGCTACTGGAATCAATAATTAGGGATCGTATAGTCGAACACTTAGAAGTGCATAAGCTAGTTAGAAATACGCAGCACGGATTTAGGCGAAACAAATCTTGCTTAACTAATCTTTTAGAATTTTTCCAAAGCGTGGTTGACGTTTACGATAGACATCGGGCGGTTGATGTAGTGTATTTAGATTTTCAAAAAGCGTTTGACACCGTGCCGCACAAAAGACTCATTGAAAAAACTAAGGCTCATGGAATCAGGGGTGTAGTAATAAATTGGCTAGAAGAGTGGTTGCGAGGCAGGAAACAGAGGGTGGTCGTTGATGGAGCGGAGTCGTGTTGGGCTAATGTAGCGAGTGGCGTTCCTCAGGGTTCTGTATTGGGCCCCCTTGCTTTTTCTTATATATATTAACGATTTAGATGTCGGCCTACTCAGTACAGTTTCAAAGTTTGCGGATGACACGAAGCTGGGTGGTAGGGCGATTAATGACGAAGATAGAGGTAAAATTCAGGAAGATCTGAATAAAATCGTTGATTGGTCAGTCACATGGCAAATGAGATTTAACGTTGATAAGTGCAAAAATTTTGCATATAGGTTCGCGTAACGGTAATTTTGCGTATAGTATGTCAGGGAAAGATTTAACAAGCGTAGAGCAGGAAAAAGATTTAGGAGTTATAGTCACTGGTGATTTAAAAGTAGCGAAACAAAGTACAGCAGCGGTCAATAAGGCGAACAAAGTGTTAGGTTTTATAGCTCGAAATTTTGAGTACAAATCGCGCGATATTATAGTTCCTCTTTATAAATCATTAGTTAGACCCCATTTGGAGTACGCGGTCCAATTTTGGAATCCGCATATGCGCAAAGATATAGACAAAATCGAAATAGTTCAAAGACGAGCAACTAAGATGATTCCGTCACTTAGGTCAAAGTCGTACGAGGATAGGCTTAAGGAGTTAAAATTGACAACACTCGAGACTAGGAGGTTAAGGGGTGATCTAATCCAGGTTTTCAAAATTATGAATGGGTTCGATAACGTAGATAGAGATAGCTTTTTCGAATATCTCAATATAATAGGACTAGAAATAACGGGTGTAAGTTGACAAGTAGAAGGTTCGAGACAGCAGTTGCGAAAAACTTTTTTACGCATAGAATAGTAAATAGCTGGAATAGTTTGCCGGTAGAAGTAATTAGTAGCACGTCTATAAACATGTTAAAAATCGATTAGACGCATATGTTGATAGAAAGGGTATAGTTTAAGGCAGTAAAATTAAGGCTTTGTGTGGATAGATCCCACAGCTCAACACAAGTATTGTGGGATAAAGGGAGGCAGCGTCTTGGGTTAGGGGATACTCTCTGTCCTTACACACCCCATTTAAAGAGATTCTTCTGCCGAGCGGTGCCCCCATAGTACTGTGAGGTATTGAAAAACTCATGATCTTCACTTGCCCCACAAACACCTTTAAATGGGTGACCCAAAATGGTGCACACACATTTCTACATTACTGTAGTCTTTACAGCCACACCTACACTTTTCCTCCTAAGTGTATATATTGTAATGTATATGGTTGTAAATTTTGACTTGGTCCGCAATCGATATGGACCGTGACTTGATGGATACCGTAATGAAATTGACTGGATTCTTTGGATCTGATATATTGGCATGTCCGTTATAAATAGATATAGAGTGTAACATATTTGTGGATAGTAGTCTATTATGACTTGATCCTCTGGATCCAGAGAGTCTATCTTTAGTTTTAAATCGATAATTAATTAGTTTTAAATTGATAATTATTTAGTTTCGTAAAAATTGGTCGTTGCCAATTTACCGGCAGTTTTTACATAAATTTCTTATGTTCTTGTGGTTCGGAACCCACGTAAAATTGTAGGTCCCCTCCGCCACCACGGAGGACATACACAATACACGATTACGAACACAGTTAGGTAGACCAGCCATGAGTGGATCCTAGGGTCTTTGTTGGTCTGAAACATTATAACATTATAACCTTTCAACCTTTCCGTGCGATGATTCCTTATTTCACGAAGGTCAAGCTTGTCGTCCCTCCTCTCGAGTTGGCCTGGTGAAGTAGTGAGTTGGTTTCTTGTACTATCCACTTCACATAGCCAGGTACTTCCCGGTTCATCGGGGATTATTCTGAGCAAGGCGTCTAATCTTCTTTTGAAGATGTCCACCGCAACACCACTCGTGTTCCTTAAGTTCTTTGGGCAGCTGATTAAAAAGTCTTGGTCCTCTCACAACAAAACTATTTTCTTTCAGGGTTAAGGATGTTCCCTGTCCAGCCTTTAATTTGGGAACACGACACCAGGGCCGGCTCAAGGTACCGGCAACTCGGGCAGTTGCCCGGGGCGCCACGTGCTAAGGGGCGCCACGTCATGTGTTTGGGATCTTCCAAATACAAGGCGAAAAATCTAAAAATAAATAAATAAAATAAAATGAAATAAAAGTCAAATGTGAAAATTTCCTGATGTGGAGTAAAATTTTCAGGGATTATAACATTATATTAGCCAATAGCATTAGAGACTACCAGTAAAGCTAAGGTCAGTTTGGCCCGACATGGGATGACATGTCACATGGGTTGATGTAGCCGCGTAGGTGAGCGTTGAGCACAAATTACATACGCCTGGCAGCGCTGCCATCCTATGATATCTCATCAGTGTTGCCACTTTGTGGAATTTTTACATTTTTTTGTGGATTTACCTCAGACAAAAGTGGCAACACTGTCTCTCATATTTTCATACATGGTTCCATTTTGAGAATGTTTAGTTGTACTTTGAGTGAATATCGTTAATTGTAATAAACTCTTTATTCCTACATTCGTAGTTTTTCCTCATTGTGAAAAAATTTTAAAATTATACTTGTAAGGGCGCCGAAGTTCAGCTTGCCCGGGGCGCCAGCAACCCTAGGGCCCTCACTGCACGACACAGTCTTCCTTTTCTACTTTCCACTGTCGTTTGGGAGTTACAGGGTTCAGAGTAAGATTAGGGGTGTTTCTCCATTATTTTCCAAGTGTAAATAATGGCGTATCTCTCTCTTCTCCTTTCCAGTGAATATAGGTTTAATTCGCGTAACCTTTCCCAGTAATTTAGTGCTTTGCACCCATTGATCTTGGCTGTGAAACTTCTTCTCTGAATCCCTTCTAGCTGTCTAATATCTTCTTTTTTAAATGGACATGTTAGGACCGAACAGTATTCCAATTTGGGTATGATGAGTGTTTTCAGTAGAGGAATCATTATATTCCTATGCCTTCGTTTAAAAGTTCTCAGTATCTGCCCAGTTATTCTCTTTGTTCTGTTTACTGCTATCTTATTTTGTGTTTCAAATTTCGCATCGTCAGTCATTACAACTCCTAAATCTTTTGCTTCAGAATTTCTCTGAATTTCCTGTCCATTTGAGGTATAATATTCTATGGATTTTAGGTCTTCTCTTTTTCCGTACCGTAACAGTTGAACTTTCTCAGTGTTAAACTTCATATTGTTGTCTTCCGTCCACTTGTAGATTCTGTTCATGTCTGTTTGTAGAGATCCTATATCCTGTGGGTTTCTTATTTTACTTCTGATCTTTGTGTCATCGGCAAAGGATGTTACTGTGTTGTCTCTGGTAACGTCCTCATCTATATCAGTTTGCATGATTATGAAGAGTAGTGGAGCTAATACTGTTCCTTGTGGTACTGAGCTGAGGACCTCTGATTCTGATGAAGATATTCCTTGTACTGTAACCATTTGCCTCCGCTCACTAAGAAAATTATATATCCATTTCCCTACTTTTCCTGTTATTCCCATATATTTCAGTTTATGTATTATGATTCCATGGTCACACTTGTCGAACGCTTTGGCAAAGTCTGTGTATATTACATCATAGTTTTCATTACTTTCCAGTGCATCAGTAATGTTGTTGTAGTGTTCCATTAGTTGTGATTAGCATGATCTGCCTGACTGAAATCCATGTTGGTGGTTATCGTTTAATTTTTTCTGAGTTTCCAAAAAGTCATACATTTTCTGTCTAACTATTCTTTCAAATATTTTAGTCAGATGAGATATAAGCGACATTGGCCTATAGTTTTAGCTTGTGTAATATCATCTGTCGTAAAGTCGAAGTCCGTTATACTTTCCCCTTGTAGTTCTTCGAAGAATGCGTTTCTATCGCATATCAGTTTATCAGTTTTTGGGATACTGAAAGATGATTCGTACTGAGCTCTTAATATTTCAGATACTTCTGTTACATCACCAGATAAAGCACTGTCTTCATTTTTCAAAGGTCCGACAGTCGTGTGATTTTTCGACTTCCTTTTTGCAAAATTATAGAAGTACTTTGAGTTAACCTTTATCGCTTCTATAGCGTCGTCGTCTTCTTTTTCTGTATGCTTCTCAGTTAGTTCCTGTATGACGCAATCGATACTCTGCAGTTTATCATTTAATATTTTTCTGATGTTGTTAGCTTTACAGTTACTTATTTTGCAGTCACTCTTTTTCTCTTTCGGAATAATGACCTCTTGGCCTTGAAGATGGTTTTCCAATCTATTACTGCCATGCTGGATGCAACACCTCCCTAGTTTATAGCTTTGGAGTGAAAATTAAAAATTTCGAATTTGCTTCTTTCTGTTGTTCGTGTTCTTTCCTTTCCTGTTGCTTTTATATTGGTTGTTATTTCAATAATGTTGTGATCCGATATTATAGTTGGGGATATTTCTACGTTATCAGTTAGGTTGCTGTTGTTTCTGAATACCAAATCTAGGCAGTTGGTTTTCCTTGTGTTAACATAAATTCATCAGCTAGAGCTAGTAGCATTTTTACCTGCTCATGGCTTCTCGTGGGCCCCTCTTGTCCTGGTGTACAGTATACATATATTTTTTCCTATCCTTTTATATTTCATGAATGGAAAATTAAAATCACCACAGAAAAATATTTGAGGTTGGAGAATATAGATCTTTTACCCAGTTTCTTACCTCTGTAATGGAATTTTGAGGTTGGCGTGTTCGGGGGTCTGTACATTACAATTAGTACCATATTTAATTTTTCAACTTTTGCTGCTACACATTCTACGTAGCTGTTTGAGGTACTTATAGTCATTACTACCATATGCCTTTCGCGTGTGTAAATAACACATCCTCCTCCTTGTCTCACTGTTCTGTCGGCTCGGAGGATGTTATAGTTGTCAATTTGTATTTCTTTTTTGTCAATACAGAGCTCACAGTTTTCACAGTTTGCCTGGCAGTCCTTTACGTGGGTTTCCGTGAGGCATGCAAAATCTGCTCCGGTTTCTTGCACGAGTCCTTTCAGGTATAAAATTTTGTCCGGGGAGTGGTTTGATTTAAGGCCCTGAATGTTGGCTAGGATTATTTTTATTTTTTCCCTATCGTTTTTACATATTTGTGTTTCCGATTCGTTTTCCAATGATGGTGCCGGTTTCGTTGCCTTGTGATCCTCCGAGAATTTTCCTCTCTATTTGTTTCGATACCCGTTGTCCCGATATTGCATGTAATGTCTTTCTGTATGCCTTCTGTACGGCTCTCGGACCCCTGTATTTGTCAGTTGGCTTTGTATTTGCTGGATGGTATTCAATAGTTGAATTGTGTGGGCTACATCTAAAAAATTAGTAGCCTTCTTTGTTGCTGATTTCGTCTGCTTACCTGTCGAGTTCCTTTGAGGGTGGTGGTAACGGTATTTTTGTCCGTATTTGCATCTCCCGTATCTTGCAGACAGTAAGATGGTGGAACTTGCACTTTTTTTCAGTTTGCAATATCCTCTTGTGTAATGTGTATTACATAACGTGGGATGTGCATAGATGCATTGCCCATCCCGATATCTGCAGTACCCTTTTGTGTAGTATTTACAGACGTTATTTTCTATGCTTCTATTTCTTGTTATCTGATTATTTTCTATGTTTATAATTTTGATATTATCATTATTTTTCTTCGGCTGTTCATTTCCTACGTTTTTATTTTTTATTTTTTTTATAATTTTCCTCGTTGGGCAGTTTTACTACATCGCAACTTTTACTTATCTCTTCTTTCTTTTATGTCTTCATTCTGTATATTGTTATTTGTTATTTGCTCTTCTCTCTCATCCACCCGATTTTTCATTGGGACATTTCGGGACTCTTGTTTCCCCAATATTCCCTCCTTTTCCGTAACACTCGAATTCGCTTTCTCCATATTTCTTTAAATACCGCAAAGGAGTTTACAGTCTGTGTACATGCGTCACACAGAAATTTGACTCCCGCGATCTGTTTAGCGTTCGAGACGAGGGATATTTTCCTATCATCCCAATTCATGCAGATAGAGTCGTGCAGTTTTTGACAGAAATCACATCTGATTGCTGCATTTTCAGTTGTTTCCAGATTACACAAACTGCAGATTAAGTGAGAATTTGGACCCATGGTCATGCTATCATAATTATCGTAAAAAGAAACGCACACAATTTTTTTCCTTTCTTTTTCTTTTCTTTCCTTTCGATGGTCACGGGGGTTTATGACCATTGCGTTTTATGACCTTTTTCCTGTTTTGTTTCAAACTTTTCTCGAATGCGAACCGTGTTACGATCTAAATATATACGTTAAACTGATGATAATTTATGAAAACTGTATTGCACTTTCTTAATTTTAATGAATTTCACTTTATAATTTATATGCACGGATTCACTGATACTTTCTTTATACACTTTCGGGTGTAAACAGAATAAATTTCCGAGTAGTTTATTCCCCTCTTATTTGGATGTTAATACAGAGATAGACACAACACGTCCATTCCCCACGAGGTACAAGCAAACTATATATACACACAGTATATATATATATATATATATATATATATATATATATATATATATATATCAGTTAATGTGGGATTTTCCATTCAAATAAAACCTACACATGTTCCCTGTAGCCTGCCTCTTTGGGACCAGATTCCCGTGCAGTGTCAATTCCGATCCCGGATCTTCCTTTAAAGTACCAAGCATGGCATCAAAATTACACTCAAAATAAAACTTTCTTAATTTAGATGAAATAACTTCTTTTGGAAGGGGAAGGGGGGGAGTGCATTGTAGGTGAAATTGTTCCTTCTTTTGGGTATGAAAGCTTCTTGTCAGATGATAGACTAACTTCTTTTAATGATACATAACTTCTTTAGATAGAAGAAATTACCTTCAAAACTTCTTTTTTTGGGTGAAGTAAGGAATTATAGAAGATAATATGGATCAATCCCAGAATAGGCACCTGAAATCATTTTTAGGTGCTTAATCTGGGATTGAGGCAAAACACAGGTGCTTAATCTGGGATTGAGGAGAAAAAAATATAAACAGTTTTTAGAGATATAATTTCATTGTTTATCAATATTTGAAAAAATCAACTCTAACCTAACCTAACCTAACCTAATCTAATCTAATCTTTTGCTATATCTTCTGCTTTTTTGGTTAGTTTTGCTATTCTTACCAGTTTGATTTTTACCTGATTTTCACATTTAATAATCAAAACCATGAGAGGATGTCGTCGTGAATTATTAGAAACATATCTATACCAATTTATGTGGCAAGATAGATTTGCTTCAGATGCATTCAGAAACATTCGGGTTCATATTGCAGGAATTTATAATATCTAAAAATTTTCTTTATTCATTAAACCACTTTAAACCTTTTATAACTTTGCCTTTATTACATTTGTAATAAACTTTGTATAAACAATAAATTTTGTAATCATCAGGTTTTTTTTATTTAATTCCTTGCAAGGTGCCTATTCTGGGATTGAGGTTGAACGCAGGTGCTTCATCTGGGATTGAGGTACATCAGGTGCCTATTCTGGGATTGACCCGATATAATATTTCTATGCATAGAAGGTTGCGGGAAGTTTCTGTGTGTGTGTGTGTGTGTGTGTGTGTGTGTGTGTGTGTGTGTGTGTGTTCGTAACATCCTCTTAACCAGAAATTTAAGTCTGAGAGTAACAGAATTTTGATTTCTTAAAGGAAAAAATTATTACGAATATTATTTGGAGAATCCAATATACAATTTTAAGAAGTAAAAAGAATTCAACATTTTTAAGCCCTTCTAGGATTATTGAGGTCTCCCCCCTGAGACTAAAGAAAATCGTCTGGCGTTAGCAAAAATAAAATCAGCGAGTTAAACAACTCAAGAGTTGAAATTATGAGATGAGACAAATACGCAAAAAGCCCCATTAATTTATTTTAGATTTCTTGGTATAAGCACGGGAATAAAAATAAACTATATATATATATATATGGTGTTCCAGAAGTCTTGGAGGGGGTTTTATTTGGCTATAACTTTTTTCCTTTTTGATTAATTTATTTATTTTTAAATTAAAGTACCCTTGCTGCGATTAATGAAAATGGAATCCTGGACAGTGCAACAAAGAGTGGCTATTGTGGAACTTTATTTGATAAACAACTCTTCCATCGTTGCCGCTCAAAGAGCTTTTCGATTAAAATTCAACACGTTCTGCTCCTTCTGATCGAGCTATTCGACGGTATGTCGCTAAATTTCGTATGGGAAAGGGTCAGCGAGACGAACCACGGACTGGGCGTCCTCGGACAAGCCGAAGTCCAACTCGGGTTGAGATGGTTCGTGAACGCGTTGAGGAAAATCCACGTCAGTCCGACGACGCAGCCAGGAATTAAACACTTCAAGAAGTTCCTTACATCGAATTTTAAGAGAGGATATCAATCTTTACCCGCACAAAATTCAAATTGCTCAAGAAATTAAACCACAAGATCATCAGAGTCGGATAACGTACGCTAATGCGATTTTAGATTTACGCAATGAAAATGAAGATTTTCACCAGATATTAAATTTGTAATTAAAATCGCAATAAATATATTTTCAAGTGTTACAAACCTCTTTTTATTTGATCCCCAAACAAAAAAGTTATAGCCATATAAAACCCCTCCAAGACTTCTGGAACACCCTTTATATAAATACAGGTATGTGGATAAGGACAGGTATAAAATAAAACGGATGTATGAAGGCTTCCTGATATTCATGTGTTTGTGTGTGTGTGTGTGTGTGTGTGAAAACACACACACACACACATATATATATATATATATATAAGCCAAACTTCCGTGAAATGAGGAATCATCGCATGGAACACCCGAAAAGTATATATATAATGTGATTTATATCCTGCCAATAAAGCTTATCATTATTACATAATATCATATTGGATGGATTTCACAATTAAACACGTGAAAAATTAAATGATGTACAGCCACAAGAAAAAATAAAAAATTATTCCAAGGCTTTCGTGTATTCAACAGTACACCTCGTCAGGGAAAGAAGAAAAAAGGCAAAAACCCGAAAATATATACAACGTAAACAAAAGTAATTACGAGATTAGCAAAAATTTGACGAGTTTTGATTAAAGGCAAAAAGGTATTTTAACAAGATGTGGTCCATTCTATTCTTTCATAAACTGTTATTGAAATTATTTATAAAGTATGTTAATGCACATTCCGGAATGCTCCTTTCAGTTAGGTCTTTATTTTTAAAAGAATTTTTAGACCTTTCCCAATTAATACTATGATTATATCTATACATAGGGTTAAACAATGTATTAGAATTATTCGCCGTTCTACATGTATATTTATGTTGTTTTAATCTGATGTCTAAAATTTTCCCAGTTTGACCAATATAAACTTAGTTAAGTTGTTAATTTCTACAATGTTTGGTACCGGTATACGGATGATGTATTGTGTCTTTGGACTCATAATTTAGATGTTGATGAATTCCTTGATAGGCTTACTAATTTTGTTCTGTCTATAAAATTTACTGTTGAAAATGACGAATGCTTATCATTTTTGGATCTAAAATTCGGAGATGCGCACATCATTTCAAATATGAAGTGTCACAATCCTACTCATAATAACTTGTATATTTAATTGGATCTTTTCAGTTTGACGGCCTACGGAAAAAGCAAAAGATCAGTTTTTTTTATTTAGTTAAAACTAACGAAAATATCACGACTTTACCGAACCAATCGTCATGGGAGTACAGTTGACCTAACCGGCCATTCAATAATTATCCCGTAGATTGCCCCTGTTGATTATACTAATTATTTGTTAAGTTTCGTAAAAATCCGTAGCAGTCCGCCAAACCGCAAAGACCCGTTCACTTTTATTCTTGTCGTTATTCTTCAATAAAAACTTGAATTTTTTCTTCTCCGTTTCTCAGAGTATTAAGACGCGTTAGTCCTGAATTCTTAGATTCTGAGTTACGCGCTTTTACGAACACTGGTATTAAACTGCTATCTAGAAAATTGTTCAAGCAAAGCTCAAAACAGGTATTGTAATAGTATGATTCCCAAAGAGTTTGATCATCAAAATATCCTCAGCCCCCCTTACATGTAAATTTTAAGCATTTTCCGACTTTACTTAATTGGAATTAACGTAGTCTTCGAATATAAAAACTGTTAAATACAGCCCATATAATGCAGCTGGCTGTATCTACTCGACTGGATGTAAACAATGCGACTCAGTTGATGTACAGTAGGTCAAACTGGGAAAATTTTAGACATCAGAGTAAAACAGCATAAATATGCGTGTTGGACGGTTACTAATGCTAATATATTATTTAATCATATGATAGATATAATCATGTTATTAATTGCAGAGCTGTGCTTAGCGGCGCTAGTTAATTATTAGCGCATCTATCAGCGGCGCTATTTTTCAAAATAGTTAGCGGAACAGATAGCGCCGCTACATTTTTAGGCAATGTTAGGCGCTAACCGCTAACCGCTAATATAAATTAAAATGAATAGAGTCTTAGAATGGTATTCTCTATATTACGTTGTTTTTTGTGCATAATGCTGAACGCAGAATGTATAATAATAAACAGTTTCCTGAACTGAGTATGTAAAGGAGGACAATGTCTTTCCAATAAATAAGTTTAATTATAAATATCAAATTATGCAATTTTCTTGAATACCCAATAATTATTTTAAAGATATAATTTTGTTCCCATTTGACATTATAAAAGATAATAACAAATAGCGAACACATAAATATATACAAATGCATTATTATTATTAAAAAATAGTACTTAGCTATATATTTCATAAAAATTAGCGTCAAAATTAGCGTTAGCGCCGCTAATTTAAAAAACTGTTAGCGTTAGCGACGCTAGAATTTATTTGCATTAACGTTAGCGTTGGCGGCGCTATATTTATCAGTTAGCGCGCACAGCTCTGATTAATTGAGAGAATTCTAAAATTCTTGTTAAAATTAAAGGGACCATCTGAAGACTAAAGCCCCCAATGTGATATTTTCGTTAAAACTAACGAAAATATCACGACTTAACCTAGCCAATCGTCAAGGGCGTACAGTTGACCTAACCGGGCATTCAATTTAATAATTTATTATTATATTTGGTACTGTAAAGCAAAAAACAAGAATATATGGGGGTTCTAGTCTTCAGATGATCTAAATAAAAACACAACTAAAAGGAATATTCTGGAATGTGCATTCATATACTTTATAAATAATTTCATTACCAGTTCGTGAAAGAATACAATGGACCACAGCTTTTTAAAATACCTTTAACCAGGAGTAGTTCATTTTTCGCTAATCCCTCCTATCTATTTTGTTTACACTAGAGAAAGATATATATTTTCGGCTTCTTAGGAGTCTTTTCTCTTTATTCCCTGACGAGGTGTACTGTTGAATACACGAGAGACCTTTGAATCGCTTTTCAATTTCCTTGTGGGTATATATAATATATATATATATATATATATATATATATATATATATATGCCAAAGTTGCCCCAACATTTGTGTAAATATATGCATAAATTCCCAAGTGACGCCAACAGTAACCCGCGGTTTTTACCAATTAGGTTAAACTCTGTAAATAACGCAGTATTTCATACATCACATCCTTTTTTAGGTTAGGTTAACCTAAGTTAAACTAATCTAAGCTACCGTAACCTAACCTGAGAAAAGTAGAAAACCCGACTTATTTACAAAAGTTGACCTAACTGGTAAAACACTTGGCTTACCATTGGCGCTGCTTGACGATTTAGGGATATATATATATATATATATATATATATATATACATTCAACTGCAAAGAACACGCAGTATAAATAACGTAAAGAACGACGCTTGTATAGGAGATATTCCGCGCAAGACGAGAGAGAGAAAACGGAACAAATGAAAAAATGAGGTAACCACCTGGGAATCGAACCCGGGATCTTCCGATTGCCGGTCAGACGCGATACCATTACACCATGGACCTCACTCTTCCAAATGCCGTAATTCTTCTACATACTCGCAGAAACCAATGCCCCAAGGGGGCACCTCCCGCATGCCGTAACATTATATACATTCAACTGCAAAGAACACGCAGTATAAATAACGTAAAGAACGACGCTTGTATAGGAGATATTCCGCGCAAGACGAGAGAGAGAAATTTGTTCCGTTTTCTCTCTCTCGTCTTGCGCGGAATATCTCCTATACAAGCGTCGTTCTTTACGTTATTTATACTGCGTGTTCTTTGCAGTTGAATGTATATAATGTTACGGCATGCGGGAGGTGCCCCCTTGGGGCATTGGTTTCTGCGAGTATGTAGAAGAATTACGGCATTTGGAAGAGTGAGGTCCATGGTGTAATGGTATCGCGTCTGACCGGCAATCGGAAGATCCCGGGTTCGATTCCCAGGTGGTTACCTCATTTTTTCATTTGTTCCGTTTTCTCTCTCTCGTCTTGCGCGGAATATCTCCTATACAAGCGTCGTTCTTTACGTTATTTATACTGCGTGTTCTTTGCAGTTGAATGTATATAATGTTACGGCATGCGGGAGGTGCCCCTTGGGGCATTGGTTTCTGCGAGTATGTAGAAGAATTACGGCATTTGGAAGTGAGGTCCATGGTGTAATGGTATCGCGTCTGACCGGCAATCGGAAGATCCCGGGTTCGATTCCCAGGTGGTTACCTCATTTTTTCATTTGTTCCGTTTTCTCTCTCTCGTCTTGCGCGGAATATCTCCTATACAAGCGTCGTTCTTTACGATATATATATATATATATATATATATATATATATATATATATATATACACGCCTCGGTGGTGTAGTGGTTAGCATCGCTGACTACGAATAAATTGGCCCGCCCCGGGATCGAGACCCGGTGACGGCAGGCGGCGCGCACCAAAACCCAGTTGTTCATCCTTCCACACGATAAAGAAATTGGTTGGTAGGTAAGTGGGTAGCCTAGTAGCTATGACGCTGGGCTGCTGGTGGGGCGTGGTTCGGATTCCACGTTAAACTGTAGGTCTAAGGTGGAGTGACAAGTTTGACCTTCGTCAGCGGAAGCGAGGAATAGGAGGACGAAAAGATGGTACATGTTTATTAACAGACGTTTCGGAAAAATTCAATTTCCATCATCAGTGCTAAAAAGTTTCAAAACAAATAGAAATAAATAAGTATAATAAATAAAAACGAACAATAAATTAAAATGGCGCAACAATTAGCGAGAATTAATAGTAAATCATAATATATATATTAAATTAGGAGATTAAAAATTAAATGATATAAAGTATAAAAGTGTGGACAATAAGTAAAATATAAAATGGTTTAGGTGAAACAGAATTGAAGGGGTTCTTACCAAATTGTTAACGTAATGAGAGACTAATTGTACAGAAGATTGGGAATGGTTGCCTGTTGAAAGAATTCCATATTAGAAAGATGGAGCCGGGCGGAGTGATGGTGGATTTCTTTTGAGTTCGAGAGTTTATTTAGCAATGTTTAAATTGAAAGCGGAACTGTAATCGTTGAGGGTTGGCTGGATACTGAGGATATAAAGGGACTCAAGTATGCGGAGGTCGATTAGTTGGTTGGCTGAATTAATGATTTTGAAATTGGAGGAAAGTAACGGGTGGTTGTGAAGGTGGCAGCGATCCCTTATTGCTGATTTGGAGGGTTTGTTCAAGGGCTGTGAAGTTCTTGTAGAAATCCCACGATGCTCGTCCACTCTTGTTTGATATTGGCGGATGGTACTGCCAATATAGTCCGCTTTGCAGCGAACACAATTAAAAGCGTAGATAGTGAACGAAGCAAGTGGCTGGGGTGTTTTTTCTTTATGGTTGAGGTAAGATTTGATACTATTGTTGTTGGTGAAAGCGAAATGAAATTTAATTTGGGGGTAGGGTAAAGCGGAGTGAGTAAGAGACAGAGTTCTGAAAGTATTTTGTGCTAATGTGGTCGTAATAGGGGAATGAAAATATTGTACGTCTTTTTTAACAGTGGGAACTTTAAGGGGGGGGGGGGTTGATAAATATTATTAAGAAAGTTTCTGGTTAAAGATTGTAACAGATGTTTTGGGAAAGAGTTATTAATGCTGAAGTTAAGAATTAACTCTATTTCATGGTGGAAGGATAAGTACGAGGAGCAAAGATGGTAGGCACGGTGGATTAAAATTTGAATATAGAAGTGCTAAATTTGTTGTTTTGTTTAGTTATTTTAATATCTAGGAAGGGAAGGGTGTTATTGGATTCGTCTTCTTTGGTGAACTTAATGTTTTTATGTTGAGAATTAAGGTATTTAAGAAAAAGGGGGGGCGTGGTTGGCATTGTGAAAAAGGAGAAAGGTGTCATCAACGTATCTTTTATATAGGTGTGGTTTATAATGAGTGGGGCAATAAAGTAGCCAGTTATTTTGGTGATGGCTGAGGAAGATGTTCGCTAAAGTGGCACTTAAGGGGGATCCCACAGCTAGTGAGTCGGTTTGTTGATAAAGTTGTTGGTTAAAGAAAAAATAGGTGTCTGAGGCGGCGAGCGTAAGCAGTTTGGTAAATTCATGTTTTGTTAGATTCAAAACTGTGTTCGGATTGTTGGCGAAAAGGCTGTTAATACAGATATCGATGGCTTCTTTAATTGGAACGTTGGTGTAGAGAGATACTATATCGAAACTATGCATATGAAGGTTATTTGAGTTATTTATGGTCCATATTTCTTTAGCGAATTCGTAGGAGTTGGTGACGGAGTATTCGTTTTGGGTTAGGGGGGTTAAAGTGGGAATTAGGAATTTTGCTAGTTTGTAATTGTGGGTAGTGTAGGCCGAAAGGATGGGTCTAATGGGTAAGTTGGATTTATGTATTTTAGGGAGGCCATAGAGAGTAACTGGCTACTTCATTGCCCCACTCATTATAAACCACACCTATATAAAAGATACGTTGATGACACCTTTCTCCTTTTTCACAATGCCAACCACGCCCCCCTTTTTCTTAAATACCTTAATTCCCAACATAAAAACATAAGTTCACCAAAGAAGACGAATCCAATAACACCCTTCCCTTACTAGATATTACAATAACTAAACAAAACAACAAATTTAGCACTTCTATATATCGAAAACCCACGTACACAGGCCTGGGTACTAATTTCCTAAGCCACATCCCTTCGCTATATAAAATAAACAGTATTAAAATTTTAATCCAACGTGCCTACCATCTTTGCTCCTCGTACTTATCCTTCCACCATGAAATAGAGTTAATTCTTAACTTCAGCATTAATAACTCTTTCCCGAAACATCTGTTACAATCTTTAACCAGAAACTTTCTTAATAATATTTATCAACCCCCACTTAAAGTTCCCATTGTTAAAAAAGACGTACAATATTTTTCATTCCCCTATTACGACCACATTAGCCACAAAATACTTTCAGAACTCCGTCTCTTACTCACCCCGCTTTACCCCAAATTAAATTTCATTTCGCTTTCACCAACAACAATAGTACCAAATCTTACCTCAACCATAAAGAAAAAACACCCCAGCCACTTGCTTCGTCCACTATCTACGCTTTTAATTGTGTTCGCTGCAAAGCGAACTATATTGGCAGTATCATTCGCCAATATCAAACAAGAGTGGACGAGCATCGTGGGATTTCTACAAGAACTTCACAGCCCTTGAACAAACCCTCCAAATCAGCAACAAGGGATCGCTGCCACCTTCACAACCACCCATTACTTTCCTCCAATTTCAAAATCATTAATTCAGCCAACCAACTAATCGACCTCCGCATACTTGAGTCCCTTTATATCCTCAGTATCCAGCCAACCCTCAACGATTACAGTTCCGCTTTCAATTTAAACATTGCCAAATAAACTCTCGAACTCAAAAGAAATCCACCATCACTCCGCCCGGCTCCATCTTTCTAATATGGAATTCTTTCAACAGGCAACCATTCCAATCTTCTGTACAATTAGTCTCTCATTACGTTAACAATTTGGTAAGAACCCCTTCAATTCTGTTTCACCTAAACCGTTTTATATTTTACTTATTGTCCACACTTTTATACTTTATATCATTTAATTTTTAATCTTTAATTCTAATTTATATATATTGTGACTTACTATTAATTCTCGCTAATTGTTGCGCCATTTTAATTTATTGTTCGTTTTTATTTATTATACTTATTTATTTCTATTTGTTTTGAAACTTTTTAGCACTGATGATGGAAATTGAATTTTTCCGAAACGTCTGTTAATAAACATGTACCATCTTTTCGTCCTCCTATTCCTCGCTAAGCTACGCTTCCCTAAGAACAAACCATTCACCAAGTTAATATATATATATATATATATATATATATATATATATATATATACAGTATATGCGATGAATTTCACAATTAAACACGTGAAATGAATGAATGATGTAAACCCACAAGGAAAAAGAAAAATTATTCCAAGGCCTTTCGTGTATTCAGAAGTACATCTCGTCAGGGAAAGAAGGGAGAAGGCGAGATAAAAAGATTAACACATGATTAACAAGAGTTGATTAAAGGCAAAAGGTATATTAACAGGATATTGTCAATTTTATACGTTCCCGCACTGTTATTGAAATTATTTTTAAAATTGATAAATGCACATTCTGCAATATTCCTTTCAATTATATCTGTTTTTTAACGAGCGCTCTAGAATTATCCCACTTGATACTATGATTACATCTATACATATGGTCAGGGCCGCCGAGAGGGTGGGTAAGCCGGGTTAAATCCCCAGGGCCCGGAAAGAGGGGGTATAAAATCTAAAAAATAATAAAGCAATTGATTAAATAACAGAGACGAAATATAATTAATTAACATACATTTTATAGAGATTATCATAGTCAAACTGAAACAGATAAAATATTATCTGCGGTCCACCAATGCCCAAAACCGACTTACAGATCTGGGAACCATTGTAATTGAAAGCCAGTTAGCCCGTACTTTAAATTTCATCAGAATCATTTACCACTTTGCTAGAGAGAAGGCGAAGAAAGTACACTTCTAATTATGAAAATCTTGCGGTAAAAATTGTCTTGCCTGCATGGACTGGGAGTGCATTTGTAAATTGTATGGCGATACAATTAATATACACTGCGTTCGCACTTATTAAGCAGATTACATTTTCTCCAATGTTTTCAAAAGTTTTCCCCGATTTCAATGAAATTTGTAGCAAATAATCACTATATATAGCAGCATTGATGGTATTCATTTCGATAAAATATTTTGATAATTAAAATAATTATCTCATTTTATTGAAAAATATGTAAAATATTGTTTCGAATTATTAAGCAAGTATTCTATTTACGGATCTAAATGGTGAAAATGGGTAAGAAGAAAGATTTAACACTAACTGAGAAAAGAAAAATAGTCAAGTTACTCGCTGAAAATGTAAAATCTATTGAAATTGCGAAGCAGTTTGGCAGAGTTTATCGAACTGTAAACGTGTTTGTAGCGGAGGGTACCAAACTGAGGCAGCGAAGTGATAAAAGAGCTATAAGAAAAGTGACAAGGCGGCAGATATCTGTAATCAAGCGCAAATTGCAAAGTATCCATTGTCCTCAAGTAAAGAGGTTTTTGAGCAGCCTGGCATACATAATGTACCAAGAACATCTCGATGTGGAATCCTCCAAACAATTGGCAAGACGTGTAAACCTACGATTCAGTCACAATTAACACCCAGGTACAAGAAGCAGCGTGTTGAATGGGCGCGTCAATACGTGAAAACAGATTTTAATACTGTATTGTTAACCGAGAAATAAGAGCAACCCTTGAGGGATCTGATGGTTGGTCAAGAAGATGGATTGCTAAGAGTCAATCTCTACCATGAAATGAGGTTTTCTTTTAGAAAGTTTGTGTAAGACTGGGCATTCATTTTTACACCATCAGGCACTCTGTATGGGACAGCAACTTCATTGCCTATCAATCCTGCCCAAAACATGACACTACATCCACCTTGTTGGCGTCTTAATATCGATGGTAGAAATTGGCTCTCAGCAATCCATCTTCTTGACCAAACATTAAGTCCCTCAAGGGTTGCTTTTCATTCATCGGTGAACAATACAGTATTAAAATCTGTTTTCACGTTCTGACGCGCCCATTCAACACGCTGCTTCTTGTACCTGGGTGTTAATGGTGACTGACTCGTAGGTTTACACGTCTTGCCAACTGTTTGGAGGATTCCACATCGAGATGTTCTTGGTACATTATGTATGCCAGCCTGCTCAAAAACCTCTTTACTTGAGGACAATGGATGCTTTGCATTTTGCGCTTGATTACAGATATCTGCCGCCTTGTCACTTTTCTTAGAGCTACTTTATCACTTCGCTGCCTCAGTTTGGTACCCTCCGCTACAAACTTGTTTACAGTTCGATAAGCTCTGCCAAACTGCTTCGCAATTTCAATAGATTTTATATTTTCAGCGAGTAACTAGACTATTTTTCTTTTCTCAGTTTGTGTTAAATCCTTCTTCTTACCCATTTTCACCATTTAGATCCGTAAATAGAATACTTGCTTAATAATTCGGAACACAATATTTTACATATTTTTCAATAAAATGAGATAATTATTTTAATTATCAAAATATTTTATCGAAATGAATACCATCAATGCTGCTATATATATAGTGATTATTTGCTACAAATTTCATTGAAATCGGGGAAAAACTTTTGAAAACATTGGAGAAAATGTAATCTGCTTAATAAGTGCGAACGCACTGTAATTGATTCGAAAAATAAAATGGTAATTTTCTTCTGAGTTGTTTGTTCATACTGTAGTTTTGAATAGTGACTTGGTCATATAATCAGTTTGCTTGTTATGTACACAAAAAACATTCATAAAATACTGAGTAATCAGGGGAGCCTATATACCAATCCTTCCCCGAGGCCCGTGGCAGCTCTCGCCGGCTCTGCATAATGTGCATATGGTTAAACAATGCATTAGAATTGTTTACTGTTCTACACGCATATTTATGCTGTTTTACCCGAATATCTAACGTTTTACCCGTTTGGCCTATATATACTGAGTTACATTGTGTACATCCAATCGAATACACACAAGCCAACCGCATTATCCGGGCTATTCTTTATTAGGCGTGATTTAACAGTATTATTATACTTAAAGACTACATTGATACCAATTGCTTTAAGTAAAGTCGGAAGATATTGAAAATTAACATGGTAAGGTAGGCTAAAGATATTTTTGCTCAAATTCCTTTTGAGTTATACTATTATAATACATATTCTTAGTTTTCCTAAGGCAGTTATCTAGAAACGAAATAGGATAACATAATTTAGTACCAATATTCATGATATTACATAACTCGGAATCTAAAAATTCAGGACTGACAACTCTCAATGTTCTAAGAAACAGAGAAAATAGAAGATTTTATCGTGGGATGGGAGCAATCCAAGAATAAGCACCCAAAGTCCCCAATCCAAGAAAAAGCACCCCAGTTAAACCCCAATCCAAGAAACTTCAATTTTGACAGAATATTTTCGTTAAAACTAAAGAAAATATCACGACTTAACCTAACCTTACCAACTAATTAGGTTAATTGAATGCCCGGTTAGGTAAACTGTACGCCGTTGATAAGTGGTTAGGTTAAGTCGTGATATTTTCGTTAGTTTTAACGAAAATATTCTCTGTCAAAATTAAAGTCTGGCAACTGGTAAAAAGTCTGGGGTCCGGGATAACAGGAAAGTACCCTTACTTTATAGTTTATACTTATAAATTTTAGAGCAATCCAAGAATAAGCTCTAAATTGATTTGGGGTTTATTCTTGGATTGCTCCGAGGAATGATAGTCAGAATAAAAATACACCTAAGAGTTATTATTTGTAGGGTTACGAAAAACTTCAAATTTGAACTGATTCACGCATCTCCAAATTTTTAGATCCAGAAAAGATAGGCTTCCATCATTTTCTTTTTCAACTGTGAACTTAATACATGGGACTAAATTGTTGAGCTTACCAAGAAATAAGTCAACATCCAAATTGTTAGGCCAAAGGTATAAATATCATCTATATAGCGGTACCAAACAAGGTTAAAATTAACAATAGTAGGCAAAATTTTGCTTTCAAAAAATTCCATATACTGTATAAATTAACTAATTCCGGTGAGAGGGGATTTCCCTTCGCCAATCCAAACGACATAGCATAAAACTTATTTTCAAACTGAAATTTACAGTCTTTGACGCAAAACTTAATTAGTCCAGGCAATTTGTAGTTAGACCTGGGCAAAATTGCTTCAGAAGCTTTCTAAACTGTTTCCAGCTCAGGAACCATTGCCGAATAACATATCCAAAATCCGACAAAATTGGACCCCGGGAACACCCCCAAAAATGAAATTCAAAATGGCGGACTGGATGTTTCCTAAAAAAAAAAAATAATAATTTACGCTTTTATTTATAGAGATACATTTGATGCTTTTTCTTTCAGTTGTAATGTTTTAAATAATTCAACAATATACAACACAACAGTTATTACGCAAATATAATGTTATATAGCTTTTTACAGATTTTTATAATCAATAATAAACAATTATTTTTTTCCCAGTTTCAAGTTATGTTCATTACAGAAGAAGTGATACCTGGTCACAAACATACAGAAATTAATCCTCTCATCACTATCATCGGATAGATTACCGGTACTTGGGTTGTTATCGCAACCACTGATTTGGCACTCGCCACAAGCGGCTGAACAGGGCATTCCATTACGCTTGCATCCACATCTTGAAGTAGCACATTTCGTCTTGCAGGAGCAGCGTATCATGTTGAGTAGATAATTTGGAGCTGGTGGCTTGTCGCAGGCTGTAGGGTAGTAGGAATTATTCTTTACATACCAACCCCATTGTTCTGCATCGATCTTCTCTTCTGTAGACTTCCAGATTAGTATTTGAAAGTATGTGCGAAAGCTGTGGTACTTTGTGGACGCATCGGTAGGTGGCAAACGTTCGGGTGTAACAAAAGATTTAGCTGTAGCTACCTTTTCAACTAACATTCGATGACGTAGTGCGTTAGTGGATTCAAGTGTTTTGCAGCCATACAACAGAAGCATTGCCTTTCTTCCAGCGGCTTCAATGTCAGAGTGTTGGCAACAATCAGAACAGAATGTATTTGCAACTGAACGGAGTTCAGCCACTTTCATCAGTGTGTCGAATGCTTTGGCTTTACCGATCGAAAAAATTCTGGATGTGCTATCACAGCCCGTGAAAGCATGCACAAACAGGAGATACTTGCAGATGTCATTGCCTAACAATGATTGAATGCTGAGAATATCATACACAGGATTAGGAGATGGTCCCCGTCTTATATCGCTGCGATAGTACAACTTGAAACCACTGTCCTTGGCATGGTACAGAAGGAGAATCAGCAAGTCGATGTCTTCCCCTATTACTGTTGTAGTTGCATTTTCTGATGAGGAAACTGCTGCACGAACTTGTTCTATCACCAGGTCTGTGCCGAGTCCGGCCCATAATCTGTCGCTTCTTCTTAACACAAACTTACCTTCCTGGAACATTTTGTTAACGGCTGGATTTTCAGAAGGCAAACTTAACATTTTCTGCAGGTACAGTTATATCGATTTCAGGTAATTGTGATGTCCGGCTGCTGCAATTATGGGGATGGTCTCCAGCATAGCTTGCAAGTGCAAATCCCACGAGCCGGTTCTGTCTGCTGTTATCAAGGAACGTGCAATGTTGATCATTCGCTGATATTCCAACCAGAGTTGACTTGTTTGCGAAGTAGATTGTAGGTCAGTTTTCTTCGCATCCAAAGTGGTAGCAATCTGAGACAATGCATTCGAAGATTCCACATCCTCAACTGATTGTTTGGCGGTCATAACATCGTCGAGCAGGTCACAAGCTTCCTTATGGAGGTCATGAGGAGTTCCATCTTCATTACGAGGGAAAACGTCTGCGACTAGTAAGGTACTAAGAGCTGCATCTACTATCATATGACCACGTATCGCTCTTGAAACAGCTTTTCCAGACATCATGTGTTGCACGGCATTTGGTCCGTATATTTCTTGAAGTACTTCAGACAATCCTGAACCATTCATAAGAGTACCGACTGCTCCCAAAAGATTCATCAGAGTGTGAAATGATCCCAGCATTAAAACAATGTCCTGCAGGTCTCTCTGTTCATTGATGATTTGGGAAGCTTTCCAGAACAAAGGCTGATCAAAGGTAATAATGCATGGACTTTTTGATCGCGTGCTATCTTGCTCAAATATAGTAATGTCGAAAATATGCAGGTCATGTCAGTTGGCGACATACCTATGATGGGAAGGAACGTGATCGACGCCACACCTGGATGTGAGACACTTGATCCACCGTGAATTGCCTGCATTGTTCCGGACCAACTTGGACCTGATCTTTCTGCTGAAGATATCTGCCAGAGAAGACTAAGTCGACTTATGGTGGCAGTGGGTACTGGAAGTTCGCGGGATGAGATGTCCCTCAACATGCTTCTCGCGTGTCTATATTCCCTAATGTCAACGGTTGCAATCTTCTTAATGTCATTGTCACCAACATTACGCCTGTGAATAGAAGGGTGGATCTTGATCTTCGGAGTTATTGCGGCAATCATACCCATTCCATGAAAGGTATTCTTCCCATCCAAAGTGCAGACATCATGATCGACGTTATCTGCTGCTAGAAGGACTGCAGTGTTTTCATCAACAGTAAAAGAGCCAGACCCACTTGCCAGCGCCGCGTTTCTTTCGAATCTTGTTACTTCTGCATACGGCGAACAGTAACCCAGCTGATGGAGAACGTCAATAAGGTACCTTGACCTAAAGTTGTGGTGTAGCTGAACCGACAAACCGATCTGTAGTGGACATAGTAATCCTCTAGAACGGGTTGCTTGCATAATGCTCTGCCCAATTGCACCTATTTTTCTTGAAGCATTCTGTCCCGCAAATGCTTTTGATAATAGCAATTTCAGACTGTTGGGAATGTAATCAAGAGCACTTTCTGCAGTGATGTCATTTGGAGATGGATACACATCTTTTCTAGGCGAGTCGACAGACTTGATATCACTTCTGATTATTTTTGCAGCAGCTTCTACTAGGTAAATCTTCTGTAGCTCTATATCTATATCACATTCTTTCGACTTTTTGTGATAATCTATAAGAATTTCATTAGCTGTCTCTCGTAGTGTTACTACATCTGCCTTCCCACTTTCACCTGATATTATGATCTTGTCTCCGTAACGTTCTAAAAGCTTTCTCTTCATGTGCCTGCGTTCGTAGACAGAGCTCTGACTTCCTTGAAGATATTCCTCCATTTTGGAAATTAGGTCTCCAATCAACAGTTGTTCATCATCATTCTCTTCTAGGTAAGCACAGGTCTGAAGGAATGCTTGGTGTTGCTCTTCATTAGTTGGTCTCCTTTCTTCGAATCATGATCGTCGGAGGAGTATGCGCGAGGAATGTTTTTCCACTTCGAAAATTTACGCTGCAGGTGTGATGGTAGACACAATCTGCAGCAGGAAGATCACGAAGATAATACTCCAGACGGCCTTTTACATTAAACGACCATTCATCGCAGCGGCTTTCACAGCACCTTTTATGGTTTCGGAGAACTCTGTAGTTCTTATTTTGACATGCTCTGATTTTGGTTTGTGTTTGGAAAAAAAGTCCACAAAGGTATCACAAAACAAACAGTGAGTAGCACTGGAAAATGCGTATTCATGAAAACGAGCACTTTTCCTTGGTATTGCCTCGGCTGCGGTCTGTCGCTTCTTTATTTCAATGGTCTTTTTATCCGTAAACCTTTTCCTACATACAACGTGAACACTTATTCCAGCTGTTGCAACAACATCGCTTCCACGGCTGCGGCTGGATGCATCACTTCCTGTCCGCTGTCCAATTTCTCCTTACAAATCACGCACAATTCTTCAGGGGTCTGCATTCTTGAAGGCGGACGCACACCGAGTCAGCCGTACACCGAGTCAGTCTGAAACAGAAAACACAAATTAATAAACTGTGTTGCAGTATTTAAAAGGAGTACATAATAACAGTTTTAAAGAAAATGACAAGCACAAATACGCAGATTTGATAGTGGGTAGTAGGAATTAAAGAGTTGTATATAATATAAGTTTATAAAGATGTAGCAATGTCCATTCTCACATACACTCCATACAGTATATTTTATTTACATACGTGACGTCATAGTTTAATACTAGCCGCCTAATACAATTTTTAGTGTCATATAGGTTAATTTAGAAACGAAAATGTGTTTTAAAACATTTTACTGATCAAGAAAAACGTCATAACTCTCTCTACAAAGCGAAATTAAAATTTATTGTATTTCGTAGGAAACTGCCAGTCCGCCATTTTGAATTTCATTTTTGGGGGTGTTCCCGGGGTCCAATTTTGTCGGATTTTGGATATGTTATTCTGCAATGGTTCCTGAGCTGGAAACAGTTTAGAAAGCTTCTGAAGCAATTTTGCCCAGGTTGAAGCTATTTTTGCTCTAGATTGCCTGGACTAAATTAACTCAATAAGAGTGTTGTGTTGAACAGGGGAAGAATATTGAGAGATCTTATCTTTTAAAAAATCAAGTAAGTCATCAACAGGGACTTTTGTGAATAACGAGCAATACATCAAAACTTACCAGTTTGAAATAAGGGTCATTAGGAAACTTTTGTCAGTAAGATCCATGCTATTTACAATACGGTATGTGATTTGGAAATAGAGCCAACTAACGGCGTTAATAAACTAACTAACCATTTAGATAGCTTTTAGGTTACGGAGCCTACTAAGCTAGCAATAGACCTCATGGGATTTTTAACTTTGTTGTGTTTTTACCAGGGCCGCCTAGAGCTGCCCCGGGCCCCGGAGAAGGATTGGTATATGGGCCCCCCTGCTTACTCACTATTTTGCTATGAATGTTTTTTGTGTACATAACAAGCAAACCGATTATATGTCCAAGTCACTATTCAAAACATACAGTATGAATAAACAACTCAGAAGAAAATTACCATTTTATTTTTCGAATGATATCTTATCACCATACAATTTACAAATGCAGTACCAGTCCATGCAGGCAAGACAATTGTTTACTGCAAGATTTTCATAATTAGAAGTGTACTTTCTTCGCCTTCTCTCTAGCGAAGTGGCAAATGATTCTGATGAAATTTAAAGTACAGGGTGTCCCGTAAGTCTGGACCCATAGGGATTTATAATATATTTTTTTATTATGTTATTATTATTATTTTATTATTATTTTTTTATTATTTTTTATTATGATTTTTATTTGTGGGGCCACTTGAAAGCCAAAGTGTACGAGGTCAAACTTCAGAACATTTTCCACCTTAAAGCACGCATTGTGGAGGCGTGTCAAGAAATTTCTGCGACTGTGATTCAGAAAGTGCTGTCGCAATGGAGATTGCGTCTTCAACTATGTGTGCGACACAACGGCGGACACTTTGAACAGATTATGTAATAAATTTTTGGACTATTTTGTAATTTTATTATTTTTCCCTATGGGTCCAGACTTACGGGACACCCTGTACAAGCTAACTGGTTTTCAATTACAATGGTTCCCAGATCTGTCAGTCGGTCTTTTGCATTGGTAGACCGCAGATATATTTTTATCCATTTCAGTGTGACTATGATAATCTTTATAAAATGTATGTTCATTAATTATATTTCCTCTCTGTTATTTAATCAATTGCTTTATTAATATTAATATTTTTAGATTTTATCCCCCTCTTTCCGGCCCCCCTAGAGGTCCGGGCCCAGGGGATTTTTCCACAGTATCTCCACCCTTTCGGTGGGCCTGGTTTTTACTAAACCGTACAGATATGGTAGTGACGGATTGATACTAAGAAACTGCTTATAAAGCCCATTATAGTTATTTTTTAATATTTCTCTTAATTTTCTGTTAAACATTTTATTAACATCGTCCAGTGGGTCTCTGTTTAGAGGTTTGTACGCATTGCGGTCACTCAATAAAGTATTCGTCTTTTCAATGTAACTGTTTTTGTTCATGATGACGATCGAATTAGATTTGTCCGCTTTAGTAATATGTAATGAATCGTTATTTTTAAGTTTTTTTAGGGCTTTTTCAAACCTTAAAGTATAATTCGATTCATACCTCGCATTAAAAGCACTATACACACAACGTTTGGCTAAAGTCAGCTCACTTTCGCATATATTACTGTTTATCAAAATTGATAAAAGATTTAGCAATCAGCAAGCTGCTGGGCTTTTTTGGGACAGAAAATCCTAAGCCATAACCTAACGCACATTTCGTATTGAAGTCTAGCTCATGGGACGACAAGTTAACAATATTACTAAAATCACTTTTTTTAGTCGAGTAACTATTTCGAATTAAATCCTCCAGTCTATTGTTTAATGTTCTGTTCTGAGTTCTGCATCTTCTACGTAAGTGGATGTAGATCTATCGTCCAAAAATGTACTTCTCCAAGCACGAGGAAAGGTGTAAAAAAAATACAGGGTGATCCGTTTGGGTATGGATAAAATAAAAACGCTGCGAGAATCTACCGAGAAGTGATACAGCGCTCATCTGTTGTACATATGGTCATAAAATGTAGGAGTTTGTAATAAGCTATGCCATCCGCTGCCAGACGTACGAGCGCCATCTGCTGTCAGACTTATCAAGTTATGAGACATATGCCAGTTTCGAAGATAGCGGCGAATGCACAACAACGTGCGAAGTGTGTCATTTGGTTTGCTAAGTTTGAGAGTGTGACAGCGGTACAGCGTGAGTTTTGCCGTGTGTATGGTATTAGAAAAGCTCCTAAATACGACTCCATAGTGCAGTGGTACCGCACATTTGAAGAAACGGGGTCTATCACTAAACCACATGCAGGTGGTCGTAAGAATTAGTCTCTCGTTATGACCTCTGTCGTGTCCGGAAAGGGGGTCATGTTGAAGACTAATTAGGTTTGTCACAATCTACCATCTTTGTGGCCATTGTTTGCCAAATATTAAACTATACAATGTTAATGTTTCCATTACACATCACTTTTATTTTATCCATACCCAAACGGATCACCCTGTATATCTTTTCTTACTTCGGACTCTCTGAACGCGTTCTTCACTTCGATACGGGCTATATTAATATGTTTCTTTAAAATAGTTCTTTCGGTGTCACCAAACGGTGTATCGTCCAACATACGGTACGTTTTCAAGAAGGGATTTTGGATGACTTTTTCACTGTAACACTTCCTAAGGAAATAGTTGGCTCTATTTCCAAATCACATTGTAAATAGCATGGATCTTATTGACAAACTGAAGTTTCCTAATGACCCTAATTTCAAACTGGTAAGTTTTGATGTATGCTCGTTATTCACAAAAGTCCCTGTTGATAACCTACTTGATTTTTTAAAAGGTAAGCTCTCTGAATATTCTTTCCTTGTTCAACACAACACTCTTATTGAGTTAATTAACCTTTGCGTCAAAGATTGTGAATTTCAGTTTGAAAATAAGTTTTATGCTATATCGTATGGATTGGCCATGGGAAATTCCCTCTCACCGGTATTAGCTAATTTATATAGGGAACTTTTTGAAAGCAGAATTTTGCCTACTATTGTTAATTTTAACCTTGTTTGGTACAGGTATATAGATGATATTTTATGCCTTTGGCCTAATAATTTGGATGTTGACTTATTTCTTGGTAGGCTCAACAATTTAGTCCCATCTATTAAGTTCACGGTTGAAAAAGAAAATGAGGAAGCTTATCTTTTCTGGATCTAAAATTCGGAGATGCTCTAATCAGTTCAAATATGAAGTTTATCGCAAGCCTACTAATAATAACTCTTAGGTGCATTTTCATTCTGACAATCATCCCTCGATAATCTTCTATTTTCTCTAATATGTTTCTTAGAGCATTGAGAGTTGTCAGTCCTGAATTTTTAGATTCCGAGTTATGCAATATCATGAATATTGGTACTAAATTATGTTATCCTATTTCATTTCTAGATAACTGCCTTAGGAAAGCTAAGAATAGGTATCATAATAGTGTAACTATAAAGGAATTTGAGCGTAAAAATATCCTTAGCCTACCTTACCATGTTAATTTTCAATATCTTCCGACTTTACTTAAGCAATTGGTATCAATGTAGTCTTTAAGTATAATAATACTGTTAAATCACGCCTAATAAAGAATAGCCCGGATAATGCGGTTGGCTGTGTGTATTCGATCGGATGTACACAAAGTAACTCAGTATACAGTATATACGAGGGTAATTCAATAAGTATCCGCACTTTTTATTTTCACAATTTTATTTTCACATCTGATAGATTATAAACACATCACTTCTCAACATAGTCTCTCTGTTTCTCAATACACTTAGTCCAGCGATCTACAAGCTTCATAATGCCATCGCAAAAGATGTTTTTGGCTGTGTGCGTAGCCAGTCATGCACCGCCTCCTTCAGGTCATCATCGCCTTGGAATCGCTGACCTCTCAAAGCGTCTTTTAGTGGTCCAAACGGGTAAAAATCCGAAGGTGCCAGGTCTGGACTGTAGGCTGGATGGTCGAGAACTTCAAATTTAAGTTCTTGAAGGCATTTTCCAGTTTGTGCAGCGGTATGAGGGCACGTATTGTCGTGTAACAGAATAACACCTTCCGACAATCTCCCTCTCCGTTTTGTGCTAATTGCTTGCTTCAACTCATTCCGAAGCATGTCAGAATACGATGCACTTGTTACTGTAGTTCCACGCTCTAGTTAATGTTCAAGGATAGGGCCTCTTTTATCTCAAAACAGTGTTAGCATAACTTTACCTGCTGATGGCTGCGCTTTGAACTTCCTTGCAACGGGAGATGTTGGATGCTTCCATTGCATGCTCTGTTGTTTGCTTTCTGGTTCATAGTGATGGATCCAGGTTTCATCTCCAGTGATAATGCACTCCCAAAAAGTTTCACCTTCATTATGATACCGCGCCAAAAGACGAGAGCAGACGTCCATACGATTACGCTTGTGCTCTTCTGTCAATTGGCGATGATGAAGGAGGCGGTGTGTGACTGGCTACGCACACAGCCAAAAATATTCTTTTGTCATGTCATTAGGAAGCTTGTAGATCGCTGGACTAAGTGTATTGAGAAACAGGGAGACTATGTTGAGAAGTAATGTGTTTATAATCTATCAGATGTGAAAATAAAAAGTACAGATACTTATTGAATTACCCTCGTATATATAGGCCAAACGGGAAAAACGTTAGATATTAGGGCAAAACAGCATAAATATGCGTGTAAAACAGCAAATAACTCTAATGCATTGTTTAACCACATGTATAGATGTTATCATAGTATCAAGTGGGATAGTTCTAAAATGCTCGTTAAAAACACATATATAATTGAAAGGAATATTGTAGAATGTGCATTTATCCATTTTAAAAATAATTTCAATAACAGTGCGGGAATGTATAAAATTGACAATATCCTCTTAAAATACCTTTTCCCTTTAATCAATTCTTGTTAATCATGTGATAATCTTTTTATTTCTTTGTCCCATTGTACATATGTACACATTTTCGTCATCTCGCCTTCTCCCTTCATTCCCTGATGAGGTGTACTTCTAAATACACGAAAGACCTTGGAATAATTTTTCTTTTTCCTTGTGAGTTTGCATCATATATATATATATATATATATATATATATATATATATATATATATATATATAAGGCGGGTTACATATGACACGTATATCATCATAAGCAAACGGTAAAAAAGTCGCTATTTCAACTGAAAACGAAGCAAAACAGGATACATAAAATTGACCCAAAATCGAAAACAAAAAAAAAAAAACATTTTTTGTTTTATTGTTTATATATTTTTAAATAAAACCTCAAAATTAAAAAAAAAATTATAATAAAAATTAAAATAAATCTAAAACCTAAAATGTAGATTATAATTTGAAACAGAATTAAATAAATTGAATAGAATAAATTTTTGTTTTGGTAAAGTGTCATCGTACATCTGACTTTAAAATCAGCTTCAAATTTTATTTCACTTTCATTTATTCCACACGAATTGCTTATATATATATATATATATATAATATATATATATATATATATATAATACTAAACCAAATGTTTAAAGTGATGTCTTATTTTAGGAGCTTTTTTTTTTGTTGCAGGTAGAATAACACACAATGGCTAATGTGGAAGTGAGTTACACTCCTGAAGAAAAGGCCTCCGCCTTGCGTGCGTGTTATTACCTACAACCAAAGAAAAAGGGGGGGGGGTCCCAAAACAAGACATCAATTTCAACATTTGTTTTACTTCTAATGTATTACTTTTGCAAATTTAATTTTAAATAAATTTTCGTATGAGACCGGACTTATGGGACACCCTATATATATATATATATATATATATATATATATATATATATATATATATATATATATATAAGCTAACTTCTTTCTTTCACTGTATATCTAATGTTAAAAAATATATTTTTCCGAATTTTATTTATTTCAATTTTTATTTGCGGATACCGAAAAGCAAATATAAAAGTAGAATATTTTGAGGTCATCTTTTGACGAAAGTAAATAAATATAAAAAGTCGCAAACAAACAATTTCAAGAAATAGTCTTAAAAAATCATAAATTCTGGAAAGTTTTCTATTTAAGCTTTGAATGACGGAATTAAAAACCTGAACTTGCGCTTTCTTTTACAGTAGTTCCTATCGAGGGTTTTTGTCGGTGTGTGTGTGTGTGTGTGTGTGTGTGTGTGTGTGACATTTCTTTATGTGCTGAGTCGCATGGATCCAAGTTAATAATATGTATTTTTACGTTTTGTTTTTTCAGTTTATTTGGGTATTGGCAATTTATGTTTGGGTTAACTCCACCTCTCTCCCCATATATATACTGCAATGCCCGTTACGCCTTGCGCAGCAAAAGTCCCCTGAAACAGCGTAAAGGGGCCACTGAGAGGGGCGGGTGTGTTACTAAAACCTTCACTGGTTCTCCCTTAATGAGTATCATCCACTATATATATATATATATATATATATATATAATTTGCAATAAATTGGCCACCGCTGATATTTAATTCAGAAAATAAACTGGATAAACAAAAAAGAAAAGATGAACTTCGAAGAGATACGTTTTTCTCTCCATATTGATGGTTCATGACAGTCTACAAATATTTCACAATCCAAGTACGATTCGGACAACGAATCACTAAAAAACTTGCAAATTTATTTTTACTGCCTTTTTTAAAGCTTTTAATAGCGTTGTCAATGAGTAAGGATTAATTTTAAATTTATGCAGATTAAGGAGCCCTTCTTATAATTAAAATTTTCTCAATTAAGAAAGACCGAATTGTTTTTCGAAAAACACATTTCTGAGACTGAGTTTAGGATTTAAACTTTATTGCATCGGAGATGCTACTGAGTTGGCGGAGGAGTTTCTTTATAATTGGTAGTGTTTGGTACGATTGTATAGACGTAATCAACATAACTAACGGAGCCATAAAACTTTACTATTTCACTAATACGTAAATATTAGCTACATTTGGAGATAGGGAGCTCTTCATAAATAGTAGGTACTAAATGATAGTAATAGTTAGTATTAAGCTAAATGTCTTTGACCTTCGTCACGACATTAGGAGTTCTCCTGCTTCAGACTCAGAGAAGGAGTAAAGAAAAAGGAAGAGTGATCACGGTCTACGTCTTCGTCTTTTTTACTTCTTCATTCCACCATTTTCTCCCTCCTACCTCTTTCTCTTATAACGAAAGCGCATCCAGAACCGAAGCGTGGTCTTAAGAATTCGAGACTCAAAGACGAAACTACTGTGCGTGACGCCAAACCCAATAAAACACTCCAATAGGAATCCATAAAAGTCAATATTTACTTACTGGAACCTGTTTCTTTCCAAATGGTTACAGTACTGTACTTTTTTTTTGGCAGGGAATCTACTAATGTCATTAAAAGTTCAGTCGGTAAAAGGTAAATCTATCTTGGTATTTTAAAAGTATTCGTCTAAACTTTGTTAGATATCCTTTATACAGACACCACAGTAAGCAAGCCATCCGCATCAAATGGCAATGAATTTCCCTGTAATTCAGTGCTATTTTCTTTTTCAATGAACTCAACAGAATTAGTTAAAGAGATACGAAGCACACCAAAAAGCTGGTAAACTGCGAGTTATAGACCATGTGGAGACAATAGATCTTATGGGTGTATTGGTTTATGCAGTTAGGTAAGGCACGTAAATAAGCAAATGCGGGTAAAATATATGCAATGAATCTTTTCGCCGAGTCCAGAGGGTTGTGTCTTACTTCAGTATACTGTAGGTATTTTGTGGGTTAATTTTATGTATGTTCTTAGCTGTATAAATGCCAGTGTACTTAGTAATATAATTACTTACTTTTGCAGAGAAATGTTGAATCCGCTGGTATACCGTGAGCACTACGGTACCCGCCCCATGCGCGGAGGAATGATGAGGCGGGCCTACACTCCAGACCGCGACGCCATTGGACGCTCTTCCGCCTCATCCTCTCTGCCCGCGCAAAGAAGTAGAGCTCAGTCCCAACCACCTGAAAGAAATCGCAATGATAATGCAAGAAGGACGCGTCGTAAAAAAAAATGAAAACAGATATACGTTTGCAATTGCGTAAAAAAAAAAAGTTTTATCTACACAAAATCCTTGAATTCATATATTGTAATCACATCTACACCAAACAGTGCCAACTGTATTAAGATGTATTAAAAATGTATGTTTTAGAAAGCTCTGCATAGCGTTTGAAATAGATGTTTATATACGCCTAAGAAAGCTCATGTGTTCAAAATAAAGGTAAAAAAATGTTGCCCTTATAAAAAGAATCAATGAATTCAAGAAGTTTTGCATTTAACAGGTAGTTTATATGTATTTAGAACATAAGCATTTTGCCTTATACGAAAAAGAGATTTGCCTAAACACAATGTAAATCTTCCTTGTTAATATCCAAGATTCTCTTGTTCCATTGATGGTTGAGTTCATATGCCGTATGTTGGTTGGTTTTATAGTGATATGGTAATTATGGTTTCATTTTTCTTTGTATTAATATAAAAGGCGAGGTCATGTATAGATGTATTAACGCAAAAAAGTAGAATTAATATGTATATTAGGCTTATTAAAATAACACTACGAAATCTTAAATGAATCACGTAATCATAACACAAAAAGGGCTATAATGTTAGATAGTGTTTTGTTATTTTTAAAGGTTTGCTAATGACAGGTGTAAAACGTATTGTAGCACTACAGTATATAAAAATGAAAATTAGAACTGAAAGCATAAGAGGTCAATCGTTTATACATTATTAATTTCCACTAAGTCGGACATGTTAATTCAATGGGTAAACATTATAGAGAAAGGCTAATTTTAAATAATATGCATACCAACGTTTAACCGTTAGTGATTAGTTGATTAGTGGGTTTGTTTAGCGACATTCAAGTGGGTTGTTTAGCGACATTCAATCACAATGGATTACTGAAATTTGGAATAAGGAAATATGCCAAAAAGACGCGACAATTTGAATTTTCTGAGACAGCTGCGGCGATCAGCTAGTCAACCCATCGGACATTTATATATAGTACCAGTTTTTCAGGTGTAAAAATATTTCCTTTCCCTCTAACTGGTCAGTCTTTGGAAGAAATCAAATAATATGGTCGCTGATTGGACAATTCATAATCTGCAACTGATTCCTGAGTGGACAATACATAACTCGTACCCCACTTTTCTTAAAAAACTGATAAAGATTATTCTCCTGTTATTCCATATATATATATATATATATATATATATATATATATATATATATATATGCACTAAAATCACAGAATAACACGTGGTCTTATTAATAAGCAAACAACCACAGGGAAAAGGAAAAGGAAACACTATATCACGAAAGCGCTCGGACTTCGTGTTTCCTTTTCCTTTTCCCTGTGGTTGTTTGCTTATATATATATATATATTATATATATATATATATATATATATATATATATATGCACACTGTGTATATACACACACAATGGTCATTTAAATAATTTACAATTTACAGACGCTCTTGTAAACTGACAGAAAATGACAGAATCCACTTCCAGTACAAACAAATAAACACGAAATACAAATAGTACTGTATCAAATGTTTCTTTCTAAAGAAATAGTCTGTCTTATTCTGTCACACACACATTTTTAAAAGAAATTGTTTCGAGAGTATGACTAAATTAATTTTTAAATGACAATCGCACATTTTTAATATATAAATAAATATAACTTTATGAGCTTCAAATTCAAATACATCATTCATGGATGGAAAGATAAAAAAATATGAGGTTTAATTCTCAGTTCTTCTCACACTCCTCCTGTTAGGCGTTTCAGTCTGTCGGTTATTGAACCTCGTTCGTAAAGGCACGCGACTCCGCATAGTTTTGGTATCGATCTTCTGTTCAACTTATTTTTCGCTCTTCTTAATAGGGCCCTTCGAATATTGGTTCGCCACCTCATTCTGGGTCTCCCTACAGGTCTTCTTCCATCTGGGGTCCATTCATAAAGCTTTCTCGGTCATTTATTTGGCTCCATTCTTCTCATATGTCCATACGATCTCAATTGGCTTTTCTGGACAAAATCCAGAATAGGCTCTACTCCCAACTCCCTTTGTACGAGTATATGGGTATTCCGTATTCGATTTATACGAGTGACTCCAAAGATTACACGTATAGCTCGTATTTCCGCAGCCTGTACTTTACGGTTAGTTTTGGATGTTAATTTCCAGGCTTCTGAACCACTGTAGATAACTGGCCTTAGTATAGTTGTATAAACTGTAGTCTTAACCTTTCTTGGGACATTTATCATCAAAGAATAGAGTACATTTAGTTCTCCGATGTAGTTTTCAGTTTTAATATTTATTTCGTTCTCAATAAGGCCATTACTATTAAATTTTGCTTCCAAAACTTAAAGTCACTCATATATCTTAATTTCTTTCCACTGATCCATATTTCATTTCCTTCTCTTCTTTTTACTGACATCAATCCACACTTATTAACATTCAACGTCATCCTTTTTTCTTCTAAATTATGGCGCCATCTTTTTACTGTATTTTGAAGATTTTCTAGACTTTCTGATAGTAAAGCGACATCATCTGCATATGCAAATGTCACTGTTTTCTATCATCCTGAAAAACATTTCTCATTATTCTGTCCATGAACAGAATAAACTAAAGTGGGGATATTACACTTCCTTGTCGCACCCCACAACCAACCAGTAAACCAATTTTCCTTATTTTGATCAGATCTTACCATATTCTCGGACGTGTGATAGAGACTTTTAGCAGTTTGTAACAATGAGATGAGTATGTAATAACGCGGTTCTTCAAGCGCTTCCCACAGTGCATTTCTCGGTATACAATGGAAAGCCTTCTCAAGGTCTAAAAATACTATATGATGTTCAATATTCCACTCCCAGGATTTTTCAACAAGTACTGTAATGTCAGGGCAGATATTAAGTCCATAGTTCCTCTATTTGTCCTGAAGCCATATCCTTGGCCAAGTCCCTTAGTCTGCCTTCCAATATTCTCTCATATACGTTTGCTATATCGGGAAGTAGGAAAATTCCTCTATAATTTTTACGCTCTGTCTTATCATCTTTTTTTGTGAATTGAGCAAATTATGGCTCTGGCCATTCTTTAGGGTTTTTTGCTGTTTTCCATGCTGTATTAAATATATCTTGTTGAAATACAATCAAATCCATTCCCCAGTATTGTATATCTCTGAAAGAAAAACATCACAGCCAGCAGGTTTTAAATTTTTCATCTTATTAATAGCTGAGATAATATGATAGCTTCTGTAGTAATTTCCTCATTTAGTTTTCATCTTGTACGGGTTCTTCTAATCTCTCTTCATTAACTGCAGCAACATTTAATAGGGATAAAAAATACTTCTTTCACCTATCGTCTATTTCGTTTGAGTCCGTCAGCAGCTGGACCTCATTACTCTTTATCGTTTTAGTTTGTTATCTGTTTGTTATCTCTTTCCACTTTTAAAATCTTGCTCCAATTGCTCTCCCAGTCTTTCCCAAAACTGCTTCCTTGCATTCGTTTCAATTCTCTCTGCTTGATTTCTTGCAATTTCATCTCTAGGTGGGTTTCGGCTGATTTTTTCTTAATCCACAATCTAAAAGTCTTCATTTTTACTTTAACTGCACTTTTCACATTTTATGTCTGTCATGGTTGTTTGCTTTTTTTTTCTGGTACTGCCCCCGTAATTAACTTCCACAACTTCTTCAGCTATTTCCACAATATTCTTTTTCAAGTACTCCCACTTTGACTCAGCGTCATTATCTTGCGTTAAGTGAATATGCTCTCTGTCCTTATTTACTGTACATATCGTTCTTTTGTTTCGGTGTTTTTTAACATTTCTAATTTGTGGCGTTTTATGTTTCCTTGAAGGCAAAGAGTTCGGATTTCTCAGAGTGACTTTTGCAATTACCAGCCTGTGGTCCGTATCCATTGATTCAGAAGGAACACCCCTAACATCATTTATCTTCATTTTCTCATTTACTAGGATAAAATCTATCAATAATTTGTCAGTGTATACCTATTATCATTCTCTCTCTCTCTCTCTCTCTCTCTCTCTCTCTCTCTCTCTCTCTCTCTCTCTCTCTCTCTCTCCTCTCTCTCTCTCTCTCTCTCTCTCTCCTCTCTCTCTCTCTTCTCTCTCTCTCATATACCAAAACTACCAATGGCATTTTCGCAGCCCTCTCTGTCACTACCTAATACATGTCCGTTGAGGTCACCCATAATTATAGTGGCGTCTCCTGGGATTCTTTCATAGAGTTCTTGCAAACTTTCATAAAACTCAGTTTTCTCATGCTCTCTCCTGCCTTGTTGAGGTGCATATATTTATATGTATTAACTTTATTGTTATCAAGCTTCAGACTTATTGCAATAATCTGTTCATTAATATAAGACAACTTTTCAATTCTTTCAGCTAAGTCAAGAGTGTTGATGATTCCCACTCCATGCAACGTAATCTCTACACTGCCCTTAAAGATTGATAACTTTTATGTATGGTTTTCTTACCTTCCCCCTTTAATATGGTCTCTGAGACACGTAGTATATTAAGCTTCCTTCTAATCATCATTTCAACAACTTCTTCTGTTTTATCCTTAATGGTAGCCACATTTATTGATCCAATCCCTATAGTTTTTCCAGGGTTTTGTCCATTGTTGTTCCGAGTCGTCAACCACGAAATTTGTATGTTCTGAGGCGCAGTTTGAGTTCCACGAGCATATTTCAAGCTACTTACTTACTGGGCCTGTCATAGCCGACTCATGAGGTTCAGTACAAAGATTAAATTTGCCAAATTTCTTGAAATAAAAACTAAATGAAGTTAATGAAATATCTTTCAGTAGAATTACACAGAAATATTTTTTTTTCCTGCCTTTCGCTCAGTTGCTGGTGGTTTCTTGTAATCACTGCCTGTTGTAGTTATTGCCAGAAAGCTCCAGACAAATAAGTCAAATTTTCTCAACTGTAACATAAAATTGTCATATGTGCTACACGCTTTCCATGTATTTCCTTATTTCGAGCACTGAAAGAAAGGATAACGCCACTTCACCGGAAAGTTCAGAACGGAAGGCTCTTCCCATTTCATGCCATACCCATTCTCACCTGAAATTTCCCCCTTCAATCTTGGGCCAAGTTGTTAGGCTAGGCTACATTAATTAGGATAAGCTTAAGTTAGGTCAAGGTTAAATTAGGTTAGGGTTGTTATATGTTAAAATTAAGAGAACGAGGTTGTTAATGTTAAATTGTTAATTAAGAAGGGTTAAATGAAGTTAAAGCGACAATTCTCACTCCGAGCATTCGTAAACACTCTATGTTAAATTGTATATTAGACTAGGCCAGCTAAGTCAAGGTTAAGTAAGGTAAAGGTTAGGTGGTTAGGTTAGATTAGGCTAGTTTGATGAAGGTTAGCAACGTGAGGGTAAAATTAGGTTAGATTAAGTTAAAGTGATAATTCTCACTTGGAGCATTCTTACTATCGAAGTACCAAAGTGAGAATGACAGTGGAAATGATGTGAAGCGTGAACGAATCTTTCAACGTAACTTTTGAGTTATATATGCCTGTATAACATATTACGTTAGTGTAAGAACAGGCAACGTAGAAAGATTTAAAGATTAGAATCTTTTACACTTTTAGTATGCACGTACGATTCAAATGGCAGGATTGTTTTGTTGTTGTTATTGCGTTGTTAGCATATGTATCCGTCCCTATCTGAGCGTTTCATGTTAAGAGCTTTTGCATTGACAACTACATACACTTAATTTAAGAATTATTAAGTAGCTAGGAAATAAGTATATGGAATACTAATTTCGTTAAATACAGAACCTTCGTCATATGTGGATTTTAGAAATGATGTGGTGTGTGTGTGTGTGTGTGTGTGTAAACTTAATCATGACGCACTAAATACTATTCAGTTATTTTAACCCAAATTGGCGTTAATTAAGTTCTGACCCAATAAGTAATTAATTTTAAATTTTAATGCATTACTCAGGCAATTCTAAAAATAAGGAGAGCCAAAATCATTCCTTATTTTGAAAACTTACTCGAGTTATCATTTTTAACTATTATACAAATGAGTTCACGCTTTACTTGATACCAATTTGGATCAAAATAGTTCAATAATTTTTAAGAGGGCGTGGTTAGATATTAAGTGATTAGCTAAATGGCTTAAAATAATTCATTAAAAACTTTCCTTATGAAATAGAGCTCATAGACATATAATGAAACTATAAATTTTCCTTTTTTATTGTTTCTAAAAGATATTTCAAATTATGATATAACAAACTCCTCATTGTTTGAGTAGGCATAAATTTCACCAACTTACTCAGATAATATTTACAGTAAAATTCTTTTAATTCACACACACACACACACAACACACACACACACACACACACACACACACACACACCAAAAGACTTATTTATTCCTCGTTATGCGGATGTTACAGGCGGAAGTGCAATATTTGATATGTTGTTATCCAATAGTAAATATACAGGATGGTCTAAAAGTCCTGCCTCATGGGGGTATTGCTAGAATACTAAATTGAGGCAGGACTTCTGGACCATACTGTATATATAGATGAATTTCAGTAGTGTTGACTAGCTGAAACATTGACACTGCTTTAATAAACAGATAAGCACGATAATATGATATCCTTTTGTGTCAATCTTTTATCCTAAAATACTCCTGAACGGCTCCATCAATACAACAGGAAGATAAAATTGGTAAACAGTGAATTCCTATATTACTACATTTTACTTCTCAAAAGTTTTCCTAAGTTTATATTTATGTATTATATGTAAGGTCATTCTACAGTGACGGTCACAACATTTTTTAGCAATTGTTTAGTAAACATTGAACTGAAAGAGTTGTCCTATCTCCCTTACTTATGTAAGGGAAATAGGACAAAACTGCTAGGGAGCATTGTGAAGTATGCTCTCAGGTATATTTTGGCGCCATTTGTTCTAGAATATATCCTTTAAATTTTTGTATATGGGCCTCCGAATCGGCGCGTGACGGTCGCGACACTCCTTGTCGCGATCGTCACTGTGGAATGATCCTGTATACTGAACGCGATTCTAATTTTTTTTATTTTTTAAACTGGACAGATTAGGGTACCGAAATTTTGTATCTCTTAATTCGTTTTTTTAATATAGTTATGGCTGTTAAGTAGGGATACTTACATACATACATTACATTTAGCAATTTAACTCACACAGAAGACAGGAAAACAGTCCTTCCGAATACTTTAACAATTATTTCGCCTCTGACTTCAACAAATAGTTATACCCCGCGAAACAACTTATATACCCTGTGAAATTGATTGGATACAAATTTAAAAATGGTACCCAGTGTTGCATTTGTGAAAATAACATACCAACTCTGAAACATATACTGTATACACATGGGGTACTTTAACTTGTACATTTAATGTAAATAAATGAGGCCACTAAGGTGGAAGTTAGTGGGTACTCACCTCATCCGATGTAAATACGATTCTGTCGAGCGTCAAGAAATGGTACAGTGTAGCTCAGGCCCGGAGTAGATAATAATAATAATAATAGTAGTAATAATAATAATAATAATAATAATAATAATAATCTCTTGTAAATATATGGTAATCATGTCGTTAATAGCTCAGGGGTATGTAAAGAAATTATCCTCATATAGAAATAGTGCATATGAATTAAAAATTATTTAAGTTTTGTACAGTATCTATTAAATAATTCTGTAATGTTTCTTTCACCGAAAATTCGTTGTGAATTTAATGACACAGATTGAATTTATATTATATATATATATATATATATATTAACAATTTTTCTTTTACACAATCTAAAACTTTATTTGTTAAATTTTCTAAAAATTAATGTTAAAATTAATTAATGTAAATTAATTTATTAATTTATTAAAATTACAAAAGAATTTCTCACAAAAAAAAAGTATTGGCAATTTTATTGTACAGGGTGGCCCAAAAGTCCCAATGGGTTATAATTAAAGCGAAAATAAAAAAAAATAAAACAAAGTAAAAAGCTTATGATAAGTTTAGAAATATTTATTGATTATTTAAAAATATATATATATATATATTTTTTAATCCGTTAGATGGATTTTCGCTTTAATTATAACCCATTGGGAGTTATGGGCCACCCTGTATATTATCAAGTTTTAAGTTCAAAGTTTACTTTATTTAAATTACTATTTTGTGTCATAAATTATTAAATGATAATGTATGAACTTTTTATACGCTATGATATTGACGTTATACCGTTATACCGTGTAGTACTATCAACCTATACCGTATGTACTATTCTTTTCCTCACTCATTACATAGTATATGACTATGTACTATTAGAAACAAATATATATATATATATATATATGTATATATATATATATATATATATGTGTGTGTGTGTGGTGTGTGTGTGTGTGTGTGGGGTGTCCATAAAGTTCAGCATCACGGGCAAAATTTATTGAATTATAATTTGTTATTTCTACGATGTTGGACTTTATGGATACCCTGTATAATTACATTATATGCGTATTAGTATGAATTTGAAATACCCACAAATGGTCTTTCAGTCATATATGAATTAAAATTCACAGAGTATGTTTAGTAAACAATAGTAAACAATGAGAAATTACTGTAAATGTTGAATTGTTTTTTAATTTCCGCGGTACATCTTGCCTTATTACATAAAATAATGATTATGCAAGATTTGATAAAGTAACCCTCAGACGATGCATTCATTCCTTACACGTAGAAAGTATTCCAAAAGCTATTTAGAAAGGTGAAATCTTACAATGTACATTTAGTTAGGACATATATTTAATGGCTGCTTATATAGTACATTTCAATTTAACGACTTTTTTGGTTTTCAGGAATTTCACTATTTAAAAAGCAAATGCATGTAAAGTTTGTACTTTCGTTACTGCTGATTTCTGGCGTAAGATTTAGGAAATGATGTGTACACACACACACACACACACACACACACGTATAAATCTCCATTAGCTTACAGTATACCAAACTGTGTAACTCTATACTTGTCATTGTATATGACAGATATTTCAAAATTTTCCCATTTTTTTTCAAAACTTTAAATAGATTATTATTGTCTACAATTTTGGGATGAAGAATTCCCCAACATCCAAAAAAAGTGCAACGATTGTAATAAAACATTGCTCTTCAAGTGGTGACCAGCAGGCCGAAAATAGCCCGCTGGTTCAAAAGAATGAAAGCATATCTATATAAATGCATTATTTTAGTCACCTTTTAAAAAAGTTATTTTAAAAATGTAAATAAAATCAGTTTTGAAGCAGCAATTAAAGAACAAGTAATTTTTTTTGGGGAGGGTGGGGAGTTGTTTACCTCCTTATTAATATCTATAACGGTCATATGATGGAGGGGAGCTACAGCTTAACGTGGTATCCGAACCACTAATCCATCAAGGAAGATCCAGATGCGCGCTTTAAACGCTGATATTTGAAGTCCCAGCTGGGACTCGAACCCAGGAGTTTCAGATTAAGAGCCGAGTGTTCCACCATTAATTAATAGTACAACGACTTTTTCTTCATGTAGTCTACAATGTTTTCACTAATGAGAGAAGCGACACATCGTAAAACTTGGGCTCGGACACCATTTGTTCGAAATCAACTGTTTGGCTTACCAAGTTCTTTAATTTTTTAAACATTTTTATAGCCTCCAAGAAGTATTAGATCATAGTAAACACAATAGGCTATTACCCAAACCAAAACCGAACAATACTAGTTACGCTCTAGTTCTGGTAAGGTTGACTAGAAATATCGGACACGAGTACCATGACATTCTTGTGAAGGAACTGCTTCTAAAAACTGATTGTTTCTTAAGTGGAATACTATCACGAAATGAAATAGTAGCTTTTTCTTCTTTTAAGCGGTATTTCTTAACCCTGGGTCGCGCCCCAATTTTGGGTCGCCAAGCCATTTTGATTTGGGTTATTAAATTGTCAATTATCATTATTTTTGTATATTAATCATTTTACCATTAATTATTTATGTTATTATCTATTACGAGTAAAGTGTTTGAAGGCATGGGTCGCCGAACTAGTCCTGCGACCAGAATTTGGGTCGCAACCTAAAAAAGTTAAGAATCACAGGGTTAAAGTAAACACCCAAAATATTGCAATGTTTCAATTCGCAAAGCAACACACACACACAACACACACATATATATATATATATATATATATATATATATATATATATATATATATATATACTGTATATGTTCTCTATATCAATGAAAACAGCATTTTTCAGTGGAATACAAACTATAGTGGAATTTTAAAATCTAGTATACAGGGTGTCCAAAAGTCCCTATCTATTTTGTTGAAATAGGCTG